>JAQHUG010000035.1:4849283-4890586 GCA_028555095.1 Dicrostonyx torquatus
AGAGAGAGAGAGAGAGAGAGAGAGAGAGAGAGAGAGAGAGAGAGAGAGAGAGATATTTCACCCTCTGGTGCAGGTAACCTTTTCTCTGCTCCGGCTGCTTGCACTCCCTAGGGTGACCACTTCCTTGTGGTCCTTGGTTCCCTTAGAACAGCTGCTAAGGGCAAGATCTGGGGCTTCCCTGGGCAGAGGATGGAGGAACGGGATGTCCTTGTTTAACAAAGGTTTGCAGGGCTGTTTTAGCCAAGGATCCTCTCCTATGTTCAAATATATTGCAGATCTTTTATAATATCTTACTAGGGCTTTCTGAAGATGCTTAATGCAGCCAAAGCAAACCTGCAAGGAAGTTGCTGGGTTTTCAGCCTCAGGGTTTCTGGGTGTGACTCTGTCCCTCTTTAATTCTCAGTGGACTCTGCTCTCACTGTAGGCCACCAGCAAAACCTGCCTTCGGAAATGGAGCTGATAATGAACTCATTCACATGGTGCTGTGGCAAAAGAAGAAATTTGCCTCTTTAAAGGAATCCTGATTATTTTGCTCATCTAAGACAATGAAACTGGCAGGAGGTGGGATAGGGGTAGGAAGAGAAGAAGGGAAGAGGAGAGGAGGGAAGAAGAGGGGAGGGGAGGACAGGACAGGAAAGTTTTGGGGAACAGGAAAAGACTTCTTTGAATCTAAGATTTTTTTACTTCACAGAATTCAATTTACTGAAAAGAGTGGTTCTTTACCAGGCTTGGAAAAGGTTTGTTAATCTTCAAAATAAAAGGAATCTCCTGTTTTCTGAACTGGGCTATTAGAAGCACAATCAAATCCTCCTTTATTGAGCGCTGTGTGCCAAGCACTACATAAGTCATTCTTTTCTTTTAGCCTCACACGGGTGTAGAACACCATTCAGGATTCTCTCTACTGATCTGAACTGAAAAGAGTACTGGGAGGTCCAGGCATAGGGATGGCTCCTGATGGTGGGACTTAACCTTGTATCCCCCCCATCTCCATCTTTCTTCCTGTGTTGCCTTTGTCCTCAGGTTCCCTGTAGGAACATGTGGCTGGCTAGTCAACTTGCTCCCAAGAGTCTGCATTTTAGTAGAAAACGGAACAGCATTCAAGACCTCGGCTTCCTCTTGAGTGCTCAGAAGACCTCTAATTAAAAATTGTCCTGGGCCCAGCTCTGAACTGCCCTGTGACCAGGGACTTTCAGGATTTGTCCTGTCATGGTTCACAACCTCAGATTAAGGTGATTGGGTCACAACCGGACAGGGGGTAGAAACAAAGGGAGGAGGGTCCTCAAATGGAAATTAAGGACGTAGGCACTGAGAAACGTGCCTGCCCCTGTACATGGAAGGCTGATTTTGACAGAGGGAAAAATACTGGCTCAGGGGTTTTGCATAATTCACCAAAGGTTACTACTAGAAACTGTCAGGGCAGGCACTTGAATCCTATTTGTTATATTTAATATCGACACCCATTGCTCCATTTATTTAGCGAAGACCTGCTTCATCTTTAAATAAAAACAAAAATACATAATTAGAGTAAATGAATCAAATTTTCCATAATGAAAATCTTCACTAACTTGTCCTACAAGTTTGTCCCGGGAGGCATGCTAGAAGAAACCCTCTAAGGAGACACGGCTGTCTTTCCAACAGTCACGGGCCAAGTTATACTGCCAAGGGAGAGAGCAAGTGGATGTTCCTAAAGATACAGGGAGTGCTTTTAAATTCATCCCAGCGACAGTTTGAACCAAACACTGTCCAGGCTTCACAAACAGCAATACGTTAGTGAACTCTTGACGCAATGCTTAACTTTCTCAGACACTTCGTATGGACTCAGCTGCCTCCTGGAAGGACTTTGAAACTGTCATTTAGAGGTGGAGTGAGTTGGTTCTGAATTCTTAACCACCAGCATCTATAAAGTCAGTTATTGGTGGCCTTATGATATTGGTTTGTACCGATCAAGGGGGAGGAAAATTACAGTGCTAGCAGCTAGCAGTGGCTGTTAAATAACGGGAAGTTCAGATCTGGATTCTTGTTTTTTTTTTCAACTATTAAAACTATTTCAATTAGCCGAACAGTGGGAACAGCACTTGGGAGGCAAAGACAGGAGGAGCTCTGTGAGTTCGAGGCCAGTCTGGTCTAGAAGAGCAAGTTCCAGGATAGGCTCCAAAGCTACAAAGAAACCCTGTCTCAAAAAACTAACTAACTAAATAAATAAATAAATAAATTAGTTTTGCGTGTGTGGGTGGTTTTGCCTGCATGTATGTCTGTGTATCATGCAAGTGCCTGGTATCCTCAGAGCCCAGAGGAATCTCTTCTGGAGACACAGACAATTGTAAACTGCCATGTGTGTGCTGGGAATTGAACCCAGGTCCTCCAGAAGAGCAGCCAGTGCTCCTAACTGTAGAGCCATCTCTACAACCTCTAAAAATAATTATTTTTGAGATGAAGTTTCGTGAATTCGAAACTAGCCAATCTCTAATTCACCCTGCAGCCACCGATGACCTTGAATGCTGACCCTCCTGCATCCATCTCCTGAGTACTGGGGTTATAGGCTATGAGATGGTTTACTCACCTATGAAATCTCTAAGGTTATGTTCTCTGCAGTTCTTGTGAGATAAAATGATGTGCTTACAAGACTTTTTTTTAAAGTATTGTACAAATATGTTCTATAATTGTCTCATTTCAGGAATCTGAGAAGTCCCCAACTGCCTTTTCATTTTAACAAGGCACCTATAACACTTTGAGTTAGAACTGGTCACCATCTTAGCTGATTCTGACGCGTTAACAACTATCTATATAATGGGGAAATAATCAATGGTTTGTTACCAAACCAAACACAAAACACAGCAAAAGAACACTAACATTTTTTAGCTTGAAATTCAGAACAAGAGTGTGATACAAGTGTGGCAAGAACTTTGAAGAAAAAAAAAATCAGTTACCAAAATGCTGTATGGTCCTACTTTTTCAACAAAGGGGTCTTTGGCTTTTTGGCTTGTTTGTTTTGTTTTTTAATCTCATGCAAGACATATCTTGAGGTTCTCAGCACTTCATGTCTAGCAACCCCAATATGATTGTCTCTACAGGCAGCAGTTACAGTAGAAAGACCGTAACATAAAGAACACTTAAACTAAGAACAAACTAAAATAGTACCAATCGGCATGAAGGTCAGGGGCTTCAGATGTCAAGATCTACTGCAAGCCGGAGTGGTCACTGTTTGGGCAGACAAGTTGTCAGGCTGTAGGCTGGTGGAGGATACAATACTGGTAGTTCATTTGGTCTCCAAAACCCTCCCTGGGCCTTTACCTTGCTTTATGAAGGTGTGAAGACCTAAACACCTTTGGTCTTCTCTAGCCTTGTTATGCCTGCATCATGAAATACCCATCTCCATGGACAGTACCAGGAGTCTGAAGTTCATATGCAAAAGCAAAGAACCTTTATTGTAAGCTCGAGCTTGGGCCTTCCATCTGCTCCAACACAACGGTTGGATTAGGGAGAGCACTGAACTCATGAGTTCATAGTTTAAGGAGTAAAGGATGCTAGGGGTGGGGGAGGTAGGGAGATTCCAGATTCAGATGGGGGTTGAGCTTCTGATTGGGCAGGAGTGAGGTAACAGAAGTCTTGTCAAACAGGGGTTGGTACTGGCATTGCTGTAAGTAAATTGGCAACCTATATACAAGTTAGGTAAAATGTTCTTAATGTTCTGGAGCATCTCGTACTTGTTTATCTCAATTATGATTGGTCCCCCGCAGGGTACGGTTTGTGGCTTTTCCTGGTTATTGTAAGGATGTGCATTGTTAGTCTGCAGCCTGTCATGGCTAATGTTAAGTTAGGCCTCTTCAGCCTGATGATCCCATGCAATGCTTCTTGGGCCTTTCTTGACCCTTCCCGTGCATTAAACATTGACTGCGTGCTGCCCGTTGCTCGCATGCTGGGTTGTTTTTGGAAGCAGAGTGTTCAGGATGTTATCTGGTTCCAAGTTCTTAGATTCTTAGTTTGTCAAGATCAGAAATACCATCTGGAAATCTCACTCTCTCACCTACAGGATCTCTTGAACTGAGGATTGGTCTGCAACCGGAGTTGAAGACTGGCCTGGAGCCTGTTCAAGGATAAGGATCATTAGGTATTCCAAGCCTAAAGGACAGCCTGAATTAGGGAAGACAAGGAAAGCCGTGGTCAGCATCACTGGACCACAGAATTTGTGTGGCTAGGCAAGCCTTGAAAAGGCAGCTACAGGATAGGCAAGGATCACAGTGAATAATGCAGAAGTTGAGGCAAGGGGATTCCAAGTTCCAGGCTAGACTGGACTATGTAGTAAAACTGTTTAAAGATAAAAATGTAAAAAAGCTTTGATCATTAGGACAAGGGAAAGACATCAAAAGTCTCTGAGCACAGAAGTGGTTAAATTAGACGTGCTTTTTTGTTTGTTTGTTTGTTTTTGGCACAGGGTCTATCTGCCTGTCTCGGAGTGCTCCAATTAAAGGTGTCCACCACCAATCACACTCACTGTTTTGCTTTTGTTTCTTGAGACAGGGTCTCATTCTATAGCCCTGGTTGGCCTGGAAATCATGGAGTAACCTAGCTTCCTTGCACTAACAGGAATCCTCTTGCCTTAGCCTCCCGAGTACTAGGGTTACAGATGTGAACTCTCATGCCTGGTTTCAGATGAACATTTTTTTGTTTGGTTGGTTTTGTTTATTGAGACAGGGTTTCTCTATAGCTTTGGAGCCTGTCCTGGAACTAGCTCTTGTAGACCAGGCTGGCCTAAAACTCACAGAGATCCACCTGCCTCTGCCTCCTGAAGACTGAGATTAAAGGTGTGTGCCACTGCCCAACCCAGATGTACATTTAAATCATCACAAACAGTGTATGGTCAAAATAAAATTTAGAAAATTGGGCTAGATGTGGTGTCATATGCCTTTAATACCAGCACATGCTGGCAGCATGGGAGACAGGAGCAAGTAGATCTCTGTGAGTTCCTGGCCAGCCACCATATCTCAAAAAGTTGTTTTTTTAAAAATCAGAATATATATATGTATGTATAGATATATGTATAGATATGCACATAGATATACATCTATATGTATATCATGCTTATTGAATGTAATGGACACATTTTTTTTCCTGCTGCTCCAAAGTGAACACCTTAGCTTCTCTGGATTAACTCTGTTCTAAGAACACGCTCATTAGGTCCGGCAAAAGCACATGAAGTCAAGCACCACATTTGCAGTGTTTTGTTCATTTAAATGTCTCTCTTACTCTCATTCTTCAGTTGTGGAAGCCTGAAGGAGGGGAGACGCCCAGCAGCTCTTTTCCTCTTTCTCCTCTAACCACCAGCTGCTCTGTCCCTACTCAAGTCTTTTGGACAAGAGGAAGGATTTGGGTGAATGTGGGGTCATGTGGATACGGCTGTACGGTGTGGCACTGAACCATACAGGGCCGTCTGCCAGGCCTGCTTCTCCGTGAAGGTTGTTCTCTTTGATCATGTCCCTTTTAATATGGTCTGTGAGTGGGCTGCTTCACGAACATGAAGCCCTGCCCATTCTATTCCATCCTGGAACCCTTAAGCTTCTCTAATGACAGTTATTAGCTCTATGTCCCTCAAACTCCAGGAGACATAGGTCAAAGTCTCCAAGTGATCCCATTAGGTGGCCTCATTTGGTTTAAAAAAGGAAGTATTTCCAGGGACAAGGTAGTGGTGTGGTGGATAGGTTATAGTAGAACTCAGGCCACTCGCTGTAAGGACCAAAGTTTGACTTTTCTTGATATTTTTATAAATTCTTGTTTTAAATTATGAATATGTGTACATGTGTGTATGCACCCACAGAAAGCAGAGGCTTTGGATCCCTTTGAGCTGGAGCTACAGGTGTTTGTGAGCCATTAGCCATGGGTAACGACGTTCTGGAAGAGTAATCTGCACTTTTACCATCTGTGCCATCTCTTCAGCCCCTGCACTGGCTGCTTAAACCTTTCCAAGGATTTTTCTAGGTTCTCTTCAGTGTGCTGAAAGTGGTTGGGGGGCTTGTTGCTCACTCTGCATCCAGCTAGTTCTTCTCAGTGCCGCCAAGTTGCCAAGTTCAGAAAACACAAGATGGACTTTCCTTTAGAAAATGTAAGTCACCCCAGATCCCATCATTTTCGTTTTTTTTTTTAAATACTTATTTATTATGTTTATAATATTTTGTCTGTGTGTATGCCTGCAGGCCAGAAGAGGGCACCAGACCTCATTACAGATGGTTGTGAGCCACCATGTGGTTGCCGGGAATTGAACTCAAGACCTTTAGAAGGGCAGGCAATGCTCTTAACCACTGAGCCATCTCTCTAGCCCCTTTTTGTTTAGTTTTGTGTTTCTTTTCTGTCTCTGGAAGCTTGGAGAACAAAGAAGGAGCATCTACTCTCAACTTGAGCAGTTTAGTGTCCATCTTTAGTCTGTCTTTCATGCTTACACAAATAGGTCAAAGAGTAGAGGCTAATAGGCCGTGCTGAGTCACAGAACACATTTTTGACATTTTTTTTTCCTCCAAGGGTGGAGTTTATACTCCCTCTCCTGGAACTAGGGCAAGGCATGACTGCTTTGACCGATGGAATATGGCTTGTGACTTCTGGGGCAGGGTCATGAGAGGCTGTGAGGCTTTCAACTTGCCCCCTGGGGGACACCTGAGACATGAAAGCTACCACAGAACAAACGTGACAACTCTAAAGCCCTGACATTGGGGTGTCCCAAAAGGTCCACTTCGGCGTTGCAGATCAGGGTGGGGTGTAGTTCAAGTTAACGGAGAGGCGTCGTTCCAGCCCCAGTGCTTCTGTCCCCCAGAGCTCAGGTCACACAAATCCCAGTTAACAAGGGCAGAGAAAAGCCACCTATGGTGTTCCTGCTCAGAATTCCTGGCCCGTGGCTTCTCCAAGTGCAGTAAACCGATGGATGTTTTGAGCCAATGTGTTTTAGGGTGGATTGTTACACAGACAGTAAATGGGAACAGGCATAGCCATTCATACTTGGGAATTCCGGTAACTGCAACTGGGAAGGAGTAGAGAGCAACCCTAGGGGCAGGAAAGCAAGGTGTCTGGATTTTTGCAGAGGTTCACATGTGAAACGAGGGACCTACTGAGAAATATTTAGGCCAACACTTATGACCCACATCCCAAGTATGAAACGTGCTAGGTGTGGTGGTACATGCCTGTAATTCTAACACGTGGGAGGTGGAGGCAGATGGACCAGGTTCAAAACTAAACCAAAGTGCGTGAGAGCTTGACTCCACAACACCACACCACACAACAAAACCTGCGGGCCACAGTGGCACATTCTCATCATCTTACAGCTCAACAGGAGAACCATGAGTTCGAGGCCAGTCTGGGTTATGCACATAGATTCCCATCTCTAAAGGGGGAAAAGGTGTGAAACGTAGAAGATTGTTTGGTTTGTGCATGCATCACTCCCTCCACATGTCTCGGCTTCTTCTCTCCATGTTAGAGTCGGCTTTCTTACCCGAGGCTATGTTTTCATGATTTAGTTTTACAAATGGGATGCTCCGAACGTCAGGATGTAGATTACACTAATCAATCAATTTTATTTCATTTTACATACGTACTTAAAAGCCTCTTATACTTAGAAAGAAAATATATGCAAAGTGAGGTTCAAAGCAGAACTTATTATTTTAAGTTGCGCCATTTACCCTGTCAGTGAACAAGCAATCAGCCTTGGTGAGATTGGCCTCCTGCAACCCAGCAGGCAGATGGGGTGGGAAGGACAGAGGACAGAAACCACACAAAGACAAAAAACAGCTGTTCACAGCCAGTTTACTAGCACGATTTAAGATCTATCATGCCAGGCTATAAGGCGGTGTGTGTGAAGCATGGTTTACACTCTAGAAAGTGATTTGCACACACGTAAATATGGGCAGACAGAAGACCAGAGGCTTATCTGCTCCAAGATTTCAGCCTTCTGCTTCTGCTGCCTTGTTGGGTCCTTTGTGCTTGTTTATGACTTCCAAGTTTTCTGCATATACATTACCAGAAAGTGAAACCAACAAACCCTGCAGAGGCAGATATATTGGACATGCAGTACTGTGGTGAGGTCAGAATGTTACGGGTCCGAAGGCTGCTTACCTAATCTTGGGCTAGTTCCAGCCCTCTGGAGCAGCCATTCCTTGCCCACCATCTGGTGACTAAGAGATAAAAATTTTTTGAAATGTATTAATTTAGTACATTATGTATAATGTATAATTTAGTACAACCCAAAAGCTCAGAAAGCATTTCAGACATAGAGAAAAGAGGACCCTCATCTCTCTATACTTGTCTCTCTGAAGGATCCACCAACGGTTTGTTGGTTTGTTTGAGACAGGGTTTCTCTGTGTAGCCTTGGCTGTCCTGGAATTGCCTCTGTAGACCTGGCTGGCCTCTTCTACCTGCCTGCGTCTACCTCTGAATGCTGAGATTAAAGGCGTGTGCCGCCACCACCACCTGCTGAATTCCGCAAATGTTTTTTTTAATTTTCCTTATTTATGACTATCTTTGTTCTGTAAAACAGGAAAAACTTTTCAAAACTGCTTATGAAACTTGGAACATGTAACTTGGGGTAACCTAAATCTGTGTTCTTGGACCCTGATCACTCAAAATGGCTCTAGAATAAACTTTCTTATATCTTTAAGATGACAGCCGTGGTTTTAGTGTCCATAACTTCATCCATCCTGCCATTCTCGACAGTGTTACCTAAAACTTCCATCTTAGATTGCTTCGTGGTTCTTTATTTTACCGAGGCGATCACAGACCCAATGAACGAACCCTCTCCACACAGTTGGGCCCCTTCTGATTCCTTCAGAATTTTCCTGAACATTTCTCCACGTCTCAGCTTATTCCCCAAGTGCCCAGCACTGTCTGTGCCCTCACCCTCTTCCAGTCCTCCTTTTTGGGGGAGGTGTGGTCTTCAGCAACTAATTTCCTGTGTTCTCCCATCACTTTCTGCCTGGCACTCCCTGTACTCTTCCACTTCCTCACTCTCCACTGACTTCCCCTGCAGATACCAGTTTGATGTTCGAATTGGAGCCAATACATAGAAAACTCACTCACGATATTTGAGTAGTTAATAGTTTCAGACTCACTGGGTTTTTTAAAGAGGTTGCCCAGTTCACATGACCGTGTCTTTAATTAGTGATGTTAAAGGTACAGTCAAATGCAGATTTTCACATGCTTGAATTTGTGTGCAAATAGGTCGCAACCTCTTTTAGCAAAGCAGCGAAGGTTGCCTGTAGCCAGGCGCCATCACTATTAATATCAGATGGAGTGGTAACTAATTCAGTCATGCTGATGGAAGCTGAGATGGTGCCCAGACTCCTGCAGTGGGAGCGACTGAGTAGAGAAACCAATTTCCTCCCAGCCTAAAGTGCTCCGGGTCACCCTTGTTACAGAAAAATGACAAGAGTCACTATGTCTCCTAAGTCAGCTTATCCAGAACGGTGTGTGCAGCTAAGCAAACAACAATAGGTGTATGTGGAGTCTGTGATGTTCCCAAAAATCTACTCCAGTTTTTCAGGGGTAGGAGAAAGAGGCTAGGGAGCTAGGGAAGCTGCAAGGTGAGCTAATTACAAAAGGTCTTGCAAACCAATACTCAACAGAGGCAGAAACGTGGACCAGCTTCTGAACTCTGGCTACTGAGTTATTTGAAAGCAAGGCAGCTCCGGTCCTAGGGAATTGGTTCCCTGCGAGATCCACACAAAAATTTGAAGACTTCTCTGCCTCCTACCTCCACCCACCGTCTCACTCCAGAAAGTAAATGTGAGGTTTATATAAGCATCCAGGGTTATGAAGACATATTGAAATATCTCTAGATTTTGTTCATTAAACAAACCTTTGTTAGAACCCACTGTAAGCTCTGTCCCTACTGCAAGGGACGCTACAATCTAGGTAGCAAGTGGCAAGGGGGATTGGTGCAAATGGTAAACACGATCATCAATGAAGTCATGTAGCAGGGTGGCAGAGAGCGGAGATGGAAGAGAGCTTCAGTCTTCATGCCTGGACTAAGGGGAGACAGGCAGAGGGGGATGGAAAGGAGGGAAGATGATGGAGAGGGAGGAATACAGGAACCTGGAGCCAAGTCTTCAAGGATAAGTAGGAACAAAGTCAGTGAGGTGCTAGGGAGGAGGGGAGGATGAGCAGGCAGCAAGAGCTCCCACTGAAGGAAGAGCCATTTCTACTTTTTATATACTTTTCCCCCCATTTCTCATTCTACTCTAAAATCCAAACTAAGTGGAAGCCACATTTCAGAGCCTTTGAAAGTGGAAATGGTACAATCTGACCCCTGACTTTTACACAGTTATTTCCTGGAATCTTCCTCGTCTCTTAGCCTTTTGAATTTGTCCTTGTCCTACAAGCTAGATCAGAGAAAGAAAATGAAGAAAAAGCTAAAGCCAACCCCTTTTAAGTAGTTGGTTTATGTTTTTATAATCTATTTCCAAAGACATTTAGAGGAAACAGTTAATGTATCTATTGCACTGATTGGGTTAAAATGGCCATGAAAAGGTTGGAAGGAACAAGCTACATTTCCACTATTTCCTTAAGCTTCTCTCTTCAATTAGCCTGATAAATGGAAGATAAAGGAGCACATGCTGCACCCACTTCAAAGAACCCATCCAGGAAAAATACCAGAGAGCTGGCCCTATGCACACACCACACATATCAAACTGACATTGCACATATTCCTTTAGAACTAATTCTTAAGATGGTAAGTGATAAATGCTCATGGGTTAAAAGACAGAAGGCAGTCCCGCTCGCTCTTCAGAAGTAATCCCAGTCAACAGCTCTGTGAACCCTCTTCCAATATAGATACAGGATAAATTGTACTTCGTGGCATCTTGGGAATGTATCTGCGAGGCTTAGGAGAGGCGATCTGGTAAGATGGGAAGATTAAGGGAGAAACTGCATCCTCTAGTAAGCAGTTAAGTATTTAGATTGGTATTTATTTGACGTGATTTTTGTGGAATGGACCTGGAGGAAATGACGGGAAAAGCGAGATGCTTCCTGGAGCTAGCCATGGTACACAGCCACAGACACACATATGCGTACAGCTCCCCAACTTCCTCTTTTTAATTTAGAAGTACCTTTGTGTGTGTGTGTGTGTGTGTGTGTGTGTGTGTGTGTGTGTGTGTGTGTGTAGCCCTGCCTGGTCTGGAACTTGCTCTGTGGATCAGACTGGCCTTTGTCTCCTGAGTGCGGAGATTAAAGGTGTTTGTCATCACTTGTTTTAAAGTATCTTGAACATTTCATGGCATCATCAGCATGCTAATCAATCACTTTCTTTGATAATTACATAGAATTTTTACTATGTTTAACTCATAATGATAAACATTTAGATTCTCCCGTTTCCACTAAGCATTTGTGTATGTGTTTAGATTATAAAAGAAGAATTTCTGTAAGATAGACTCATAAGAGAGATATCTCTAGGATGAATGATGGGAATTCTTAAAGTTTGGACAGAAAACTGTCATTGTTTAATACGCTGTTAATGTGCGGCTCAATGTACAGCTGTTCCTGGCTCTGCAGTTGTGAAGGCAGAATGCTGTCTCGTGTAACTAATAGAATACCCATGAAATTCAGCATCAGAAGCAGGACAGAGAGGCAGGAAACTAAGGGTACATGAAAGGGAAAGGGACTCTCCTGCCTGAGTTTCTTCACCTGCTGAAAGTAAAATAATCTTCAGGGCTAGGAAAGATGGCTCAGTGGTTAAGAACACTAATTGTGCCAGGTGGTGGGAGGCAGCACTTGGGAAGCAGAGGCAGGTGGATCTCTGTGAGTTTGAGGCTAGCCTGGTCTACAAGAGCTAGTTCAGGAGCTAGCCAGGGCTGTTACACAGAGAAACCCTGTCTTGAAAAACAAAACAAAACAAAAAGAAAGAAAGAGAAAAAAAGGAGAACAACACTAATTGTTCCCACAAAAATCTTAGCCTGTCCCCAGCATCCACATGGCAGCTCACAATCACCAGTAACTCCAGTTCCAGGGTATCCAATGCCCTCTTCTGACCTCTGTGGGCACCAGGCATGTGTGGGCACTAGGCATGTTTGTGCTGCACAGGTATGCATGTGGTGCACAGACATACATGTAGGCAAAACACTCATATACATTAAACAAAACTAATTCAAAATTTTCAGCATAAATACATTTGCTGTGAAGGTTGCTTTCATAGAAATATTCCTTTTACATATTTCAAGTAAGAATGTTTAAATACACACAGAGATGTGGCTCAACAGGTAAATGTTCTAGTCTCGAAAGTCTGGCAACCTGAATTCAGTCCCCAGAACCCTTGTAAAAAGCTGGATGTGGTGATGTGACTCTGTAATCACAGAATTCCTGGGGTGAAATGAGCAGTAGAGGCATCAGAATTGCCCAGAAACTCATAGGCAGACAACACAGCAGCAGAAACAAGGAGGCGGTCCCCCCAAGAGACAGCAAGCCCCAACTCCTGGAAAGCTGACCTCTGTACCTGCACCATTGCACCTTGACACCAAAGCCATGATTCTACAGCTAATAGGCACAGCCTAAAACACATACACAAACACATGCACAAAAATAAATACATTTTTTAATGTTAAAATAACAGGGGGCCAAGCTTAAGGTCCACATAGATAAGGCCATATTCCTTCTCGACTGTAAACCTGCAATATTCTGGGAATCTCGCAATATCATAAACGTCATATTTATGATAGCATGCCTTAGCTCCTCATGAGAACCTAGTGTCTGTGGTTTTACTTTACCAGCCTCTGAGCTTACTCAGTTCCCCTCCCGAGGTGCCTGTGAGAAACCCTGTGACCAAGAAAGAAACCCTGTGACCGATGTAACCAAAATCATATATATGACTGCTGCTAAGACACTAAATGCAGGGCTCTCTTAAGGAACCACACCTATACCCACCCCTGAGTGCATACTCTCTTTACCTAAATGGCTCGCTTTCCACTAAAGACAGTGCTCAAATCTGCTAGAAATCTTATCTCCACCTGTATACTGACATGCCCGTAGCATGGCTACATGGCATCCACACCAGAACATGCTTGAGAGGGAAGGTAGATGCCGTCGACTATTATACTGGAAACACATGCATAAACCAGGACGGTATAGAGGAGGGCGGAACAACTGCTTTTGCTAATAATTATTAATACAAGCACTAGTGAAAATAAAGTATCTTAAAAACATCTGACAGCTCTGTAAACAACTTATGACTTCCAGTACCTCCCCTTCTGGCCTCCAAACCCACTTTACTGCTTCCACAGAACTGTGCTGAGAGAGTCAGTACATGAACCTTCTAGCAATCTGCTTGTTGGAACTTGTGTTAATGGCGCAAACAAAACATTTAGTGATGAGTGGGTATAATTAGCTTCTAAATATTTTGCACTATTAAACTTCTCATTTGGAGAAGGGAGATTCTCAAACGAAGGATTACAGGAGGACATAAAACTTTTCCATGGAGCAAAAACATAATAAGGAAAAGGAAGATGTTTTGGAAAATAGAAATAGAACAGTGCCACAAAACATTTATTTCTCCTGTAGCCATCTTCAGCATCCCCACAAGCACAGAAATTCCAGGGAAGCAGATAAGGCCATGATAGGCAGTCCTGAGGTCTATGGAGGTGTAAGCAGGCCAGATCCCAGGCACTGCCTGGACTGAGTTGACTTTTGTGGCTCAGCTGAGACCTTACATTCTGTTTGCCATCAGTTCTGTCAAGCATTGGCTTGTTTCCTTTGGCTCTTTGTGAACAATCCAAAGCCCTAGCATACTAGATGTCTCATTGCCTTCTGTGAGCATGTTCGAGCAAATAGATCGCTTCTCATTTCCAAGACAGCGGAGGGTGGGTGGGCTTATTTGGCTGCCAGGCAGGATCAATTCTTTTTGGAAATCTGTGTGGTTTCAAGGGACAACTGGTCATTCCAGATGGAAGGGAAAAGCCCATCCCAAGCCTCATCTGTGTGTGTTCTCCCCAGCAGTGCTCTTATTTCTTGTTAAGGATTACATTTTTTTTCTCTCTGGGTTATCCCCTGCTCGAAAAGAAAAGCTCTTGATGGGTTAATGAATTGCCTTGCTGGGCATACTGAATCACTGTCTTGTGTTTCTCACTAAATGAGGAGCTTTAACAACTCTGAGCTGAGGTGCTGAGAAGTGCGTTTCTAGCTGATAGCAAGCTGTTGAAAATGCCTGGGCCTGTCACCCTACCACCTAAAGGCAATTCCACGGGAGGGTGTTTCCCAAGGTAGTCTTCATTTCAGCTTGGTCTGTTGGCTGTTCATTTAAAAGGCATATTTAATTGCCTAATTGTTTTCAAAGACTTAGTTACTACGTTTCTGTTTTGAGAGAGCAGCTATCTACTTTGAGCCCCCTCCCCCCAGAAATCTTGACTGGTACAAGAGATAGCAATAACATCACTTTATCATTCTTGCCACATTGCTATTTACTCCCTTTCTGTCTCTGTCTCTGTGTGTGTACGTGTGCATGATGCATGTGTGTGCACGTGCGTGTGTGTGCATCTGTGTGTGTGTACGTGCACATATACCCACATGCCTGTACTTGTTCTAGTGTATGTGTGTGCAGTTTCCAGAGATAGAACTCAGCTTATCAGGTTTGCAGACAGGTGCCTTTAGCCGCTAAGCCATCTCTTTGACACCACCACCACCTCCCCGTTGCATCAGTTTCTCACCTGGACCTTGCTTTTTAATTAAGGGATACATTGGTAACATATTAGACATGTATTCTATTTTTGCAAAGTCTGTGTTTTCCTCTATCAAAAAGCTGAGATCAGTCTAAAAGGTTCTGTCAAAGATAGTTGAGCTGTTAAGTGAAAAATAAACAAAAAAATAGTCAAATAGTATGGATGACAGATACCATTTGTATAAAATATGTGGAAATACACTATGTGTTAGTGTAGAGGAAATGTGAAGGACTATGCACCATATTATTAATAGCTGCTATTCTGGGGGTGGGACTGTCGGGGCTTTACTTCCTAAGACAGCTGGAATGCTTGCCTTTTCACTATAAGCGTCTGTTATTTTTCTAATCCAAAAGGAAAGAGGCGCACCAAAATAAAGTTACACAGAAGGAGTCAATTGATTTCTTAGGTTTATAGTCAAGCTGGCTGAACTAACAAAATTCAATCAAAAGCAGCTCACCAGTGGAGCATGAACGGTACATGATGTATAAGGCAGCATAATTACATATTGATGAATATTATGTATATGCTTATCTGGGCAGAGGAAAGAGGCAAATGCCATAGAAGAATTTTCTCTAGGTGTTTTTCATAAAACATAAATCCTTGATTAAAAATAAACTTGGATCTCCTGAGTAAATTGGGACCATGGGGACCTTGGGAGAGGGTTGAAGGGGAGGGGAGAGGCAGGGAGGGGAGCAGAGAAAAATATAGAGCTCAATAAAAATCAATAAAATAAAAAATAATAAAAGTAAAAATAAACCTGGAGCTGGGGAGATGTCTCAGGAGTTAATAGCTCTCTGTTGTTCCTGCAAGAGGATCTGGGTTTGGTTCCCAGCATCCACATGATGGCTCGTAACTGTCTATAATTGTAGTTCTAGGGATCCAGTGCCACCTTCTGACCTCTGAGGGCACCAGGCACACACCTGATGAACATTAAATAGTTAAGCAAAGCATTCATGCACATAAAATAAAATAAGTAAAAATAAGAAAATTGCAGAAATTCGAATTCTTCCAGGGACAGCAACTAAATATGCGCTCAAGTTTGCACTTGTGCTCAGAACTGCTTTCTGCTCATCAACTCTGCTACTTTAAGTTAACCAATAACGTAAGAATGTGAGGCTGAACTGGAAAGAACGTGCCCTGCCCCTCACTAATCGCAGCACTGTACCTTGCCTGGGCAAAGCAGTAAAGTTGTCCCTGTAGACAGGGGTAGGGGTGCGGGGGGTGCAGGTGAGTCTGCCCTGAAGGCCTGACAGTGGGAGAGCTAGCCCACTGTCTGTCATGCAGTGTCATGTGTGAGGGAGAGAGACTCCTCTTGACCCTCACACCTCATCAGCAGGAGGGAAAATGGGAGTTGGAGACCCTGCTCCTCATTAGCTGCACCACTCAGGAGAGCAGGCCCTGCACCTCACCTGGAAAGCGCGCTAAAGCTGACCCTGTTGGCAAGGGAGTAGATGAGCCAGCCCTGAGGGTGTGAGGCAGGAGAGCTGACATGTGGTGGCCTGAGTGATGGAAAGATGTCCCCCTCTGCCCCTTGCCATCTGCAGCAGGCAGGCAGGCAGGTCCCTGAGGTCATGAGAATGGGAGAGCTGCCCCTGCCCTGCACTGCTGCAGCACATAGGCTTATGGGCCCTGCGCCTCACCTGGGAGCACAGGTGAGCCAACCCTGAGGGCATGAGAGCAGGAGAGTGGCCTCTGCCCCTACCCCATGTGCCCTGCGGTGGCCCCCTACTCCAACACCTAGGTCAAGCCAGAGAGATGGCCTTGGGGCATAAGAATGGACAAGCTGGCCCTGCCCTCATGACTGCAGCAACCTGGAAAGTGGGCCCTGTACCTCTACTAGGCAAAACAGGAGAACTAGCCTTGGTGGTTGGTGTGCGTGTAGGTGAGCTGGACCCAAGGGTGTGAGAGCAGGAGAACTGGCCCCATTCTTTGCTTCTGGCTTCATTTGTCGCACTAACTGAGGCAGTGCTGGAGAGCTTGTCCTGGTAGAGAAGGTAAGTGAGAGCTGGCAGACTGACCAACTCAGCTATCACCCAGGCCCAGAACTAGGGCATTAGCACCCACCTTGTCTATGATTTGTTGCAGGGTCTCCATGACATAGGATATCCAAGAGGAGGCCCAGTGAGGGACCAGTATTGATAGTGTAGCAGAAGCCAGGGGCCTCGAACCAGACCAATGACTCATTGCAACAAACACTTACAAGTAAAGATGTATGGACTAAAGAGTAGACTGTGCGACTCACTGGGCTACACCACAGCTCCCATGCTGAGATTTTTGCTTGTTTGTTTTTGGTGTTATTTTTGTTCTGTGGGGGAGGTTGCCCAGGCAGAGGGTGGAAGCAAGGGGACAGGGAGATGAGTGGAATTGGGATGCAGGATGTAAAATCCACAAAGATTCAATTTTAAAAAGGTTAAAGAAGAAGAAGGTGAGGCTGTGCTCTGACCACTTAAGAGTGTGTGGCACAGGACCCCAGCTAGTGTGCGTGCTGCCTCAATTTGACAACGCTGCAGGCCCTTCTGCAGAAGCAGAACTTTTTGGCATGCTGAAATACTCTGGGCTCCGTGGTCACTTTCTTGGGATCCCAAACCCATTTCTAGCACCACAGCCCCAAGGAGCATTTTAACTAATTTGGTGCCTAGCATGTTGTGTAAGGGGAGCAATGAAATGGCTCAGTGTGCAAGCCTGGTGATCGCACATTGATTCCTGGAACTCGTGTGATAGGAAGGAGAGTGAACTCCACAAATTTGTCCTCTGACTGCACACACATGTAGTGGTACATGTGCACACCTCAACATCATACATATAACCAGTGCTAATAATAACGGTAAAAAGGAATTATTTTTGGAAGAATATTTTGTTACATAAGCTGAACCGATTTCTGTTTAGGAAAATGTAAAGTTAGAAATATGTCAGATATTGGTCAGTAGTACCTAATGGCAATTAATTGATAGGTATAGTTCAGTTAATTATATGAGGTCTAACATACTGTTTTTCTGTGGTTTATGACTTTTCCCAATATAGAGTAGTACTTGGTTTTAATGACTCAAATCTGCTTTCTCCCTCACTATTATTACAATTTGCATTTGTACAAATTCTTAACCCTTTTGAACTTCAGTTTTTGAAACCAATACATTATGATAAGTGATATCACACAGGTTCTTGTAGGCTTAAATAAAATTGCCTGTAAATGTCTAGTGAGGGCCTGGCATGTGAAGACAGCAGGGCCAACCAGCTTCTCTTTCAGAGGAAATCAAACCAATAGAATTAAATGTTTCACCTGTTGACAGAAAAAGCCACTTGCAGAGTGAGTTCCCTTAATGATAGTGCCCCAGGGTGACCATTCTGTGAGCCGAGCCTGTGTTTGGTCTCACAGTTAGGAAAGAGTAGAGTTGGTTAGATACAAGTGTAAGGATATCTTAAACACAGGATTTTTGGAAAGAGTAACTTGGAAGTTTAAAGTTCAGTTCTGTTTTATTATCTGTTTTAAATTTTTTTGAGTGACACAATGATTGTATAATACAAAGTACAATTTTAACTGTACACACTTATAGAGTACAATTATGCAACATACACACATACATACACACGCACACATTTTGGTAATGGTCATTGGTAGAAAGGTAGAGACAGAAGAAATAAAACAGTGATCATTAATAACCCTTTTAAGATTGCCAAATAGGCTTGTCATCCCTTATCCTCTCTCTCTCTTCTATAAGGTATGTGTCATGCACCTTGAAATGGAGACTTGACCTTACCCTTCAGCAGCCTGGGAAATCTTCCTACCGGGTCCCTCACCAGACCCATCTGGGATCTATTTTTCTGTCTTTATTTATAGATCCTTCAACCCATGCCTTTTTCCCTCTCTGCCTAGAACATTTTGAATTGGTACAGTATGTGACTGTCATGTTCTCATCCTATTTTGTTTGGGACACTGCATTCAATTTTCTTTTAGTTCCATGTCTGATGCTATGTATTATTATTGTTCCATATGAGCATTTGAAGTTTTACCCCTGAGCCTTCATTTCACTCAAATTTAAAACATATTTGGTTCCTAAGAGAATATATAGGGCACATGGTGGAGAAGCATCAAAGAAGGGGTCCACTTGAGAGACCACTCAAGGGGAAGGAACAGTAGGTGAGGAATAGAAAAGGGGAGCAAGGATGGACAGGACGAGTGTTCAGAGAAGGTTTCAAAGACAAGGGGAAAGAGCCGACAATAAGGATAGGCTGAGTTAGACTTGTAGGTGAGGGTTCTCCTAAGAATGGGGTCATGGGTGGCTGGGAAAGACTTTTAAGGGCTTCTGAAGGCTTGGACAGTCACTCATGGAAAAGGTAAAGTGACCTAAGCAAGAAACAAGGTTCTAGGGTAGCACCCTGAGGCTGTGGGAGACTGGAGACAATATATGCAGTAATGATCACTGCCCTAGGACTTGAGAACTGTGTTCTATGAACCCGGCTAGCTCAGTTCTGACAGTTAAAGCCAGAGTTCCCTGGGTCCTGCCAAGACCCAGGCACACTGTCCTTAGGACTCTGCAGGAGTCCAGATAAAAGAGTCTTAATATCCCTGCAGCTCATCTCCGTGCCCAGCAGGCAACATACATGAATTTCATAGAAGCGTTCATGATATGTAGAAATTGTTACTTTCATGATCAAGGCCTCACTTGCTACAGAACCAGTTCCATTCCAACTAAGCCCAAACCTAGACCCGGCCTGCTTCCTGCTACGACTGGAAATTCTCATGGTTCTCATGACTCAGCTGCTTCTTTCCTAATGGAGGTGAAGCACACAGTTTTCCGGGTCTCTTCGTCACACAGAACACTGCACATCTTGCATAAGCCAAACTTCAAGCGCTGAAGGTTGATTCAATTGGCATGCGCTGGCCAGGCTATTAACAAGCTCCGGCAGGTTAAGCCCATGTCAGCTGCTCTGCAGCAGGACTCTGGATCCCGGCCCATGACCTGTCTGGAAGAGCAACTGCTGAGTGTGGTTCCCAGGAGCCTGGCTGAACCCTCATGATGAGCCGTCTGAGAATGCTCAGGGGCTGAAGGCATAGCTGCTGTCATTTTTCTGGGACAAAGTACTCCTCAATACAAGGGTGCCCTGTTTGGGGGAAAACCCACACCTACCACCTAGAAATACCATGCTTCCTCAGCAGGAAAAGAAGTCAGCCGGAGCTGAAGGAATCCTGCCTCCTTCCTCTGACTAAGAATGGCACTCCTGCGGCTGCCAGAGGCTCAGAGTTTCCTTACAGTCTAAACTCAGTGGCTCAGCAGCTCCCTTTTGCTGTTTGCAGACCCACGCTAACCTGAATACAAAACTGTTCACTTACCAGAATCTATCACTTCCTTCTCCCTTGGATGGTTTGAATGCCTATGTCTATGGCCACTCTGGTGGTCAGGTTAGAAGATCAAAATGTAGTAGTAATATTTTGACAATGTTATATCTAAATTTTTGTTGAACCTGGCATGGCTTCCAGTGACTGAACAAGCCATATCCTATATCCTAAGCAATCAGGAACACAGCTCATAAATCCCTCAACCATATGAGGCTCATCCTATCCAGACTGACATGGTTCCTGAGTCACATGACAAACAAAAGGCCAAGGAGCCTTGTCACTTAAAGTAGGCTGGGGCCTGGGAAGATAACTCAATATAAAAAGTGCTTGTCACACAAAGATGAGGACCGGAGTTCGATTCCCAGAATCCATGTCAAAAAGCTTGTCACAGCCCGGATATGGTAGCACATGCCTGCATTTACCCCAGCACTCAGGAGGCAGAGACAGATGGATCTTGAGGCCAGCCTGGTCTCCAGAGCAAGTTCCAGGAAAGCTAGAGTAACATAGAGAAACCCTGTCTCAAAAAACCAAAAGATGGTATTTTTGGAGGGAGAGTTGCTTCAGCAGTTTAAGAGTGATTACTACTCTTGGAGAGGACCTTGATTCAGTTCCCAGCATCCACATCGCACAGCTCACATCCACCTGTAACTCCAGTTCCAAGGGATCTGATGTATTCCAGCCTTTACAGGCACTTGGGCATATGTGTTGCCCATAAACTCACATAGACATTCAGGTATACATGTAAATGAACAAATGAATGAATATGTAAATACATAAATAAATAAATGTTCTTTAAAAAGTGCTTGCCACATAACCATGAGGACTAGAGTCTAGATTCCCAGTAGCTGCATAAGAAGCTGAGAGGGGTGGCACATGCCCGTAATCCCAGTGCTGGGGAGGCAGAGACAGGAGAATACCTGATAGTCACTATCTAGCCAATCTAGCCAAGTTGGTGAACTCTAGGTTAAGTGAGAGATCCCTACTCCCGAAACAAACAAACAAAATACAAACATATTGGATAGCAATCAAGGAAGATGCCTGACTTTGATCTCTGGTCTCCACATGCACAACCACACATGCATGTGCACACACACACTAGAGCTTAATTCCCATAGTATAAATAGTTAACTTTCATGTGTTTATTTCTATACACAGAGAGAGACAGACAGAGAGAGAGAGAGACAGAGGCAGAGAAAGCATCCTGAAATGTTTCCTTTATATCCTGTTCTTTTCTCTTCCTCCTTCTTGGTATGCCATGTAGCTCAGAAAAGCCTGGAACGCACTATGCAACCCAGCTGGCCTTTCAATCCTTACTCTTCTGCCTCCCAAGTATGGAGATTACAGACAAGCAGCCCCTTGCCTAGCACTTCTTGTACACTAAATTATAGAGCTCAAGTCCTCTAGAATCTCACACGTATGCAGGGGTTTCTGTATATCAAGGAGAAACAAGATCCTTAAAATTGAATTCTTCTTGTCACAGGTTCAAGGCTTGCAAGAAAAAGGTGAAAAAAATATACATGTCAATGTGGTGGTTTCAAAGAAAATGGCTCCCAAAGGGAGTGGCACTATTAGGAGGTATGGCCTTGTTGGAGGAAGTGTCTCACTGTGGGGGCTGGCTTTGAGGTCTTTTCTTCCCAAGCTTCCCTCAATGTGACAGTCCGTCGACTTCCTGTTGCCTCTGAGTCAAGGTATAAGACTCTCAGCTCCAGCACCATGTCTGCTTGCATGTTTCCATGCTCCCCACTCTGATGATAATGGAGTGAACCTCTGAAACTGTAAGCAAGCCACCTCAATTAAATGTTTTTATTTATAGTTGCCATGGTCATGGTGTCTCTTCATGGCAATAAAAAAACCTTACTAGGACAGTCAAGTTACCCATTATTCCAAAACAAAGTGCTAGATCTTGCGTTAAACCTGCCAACCCAGCCATAATTCACCTCTGTAACATGAGTAATAAAATCCAGAGACAGATACTGGGGTTTAACCTGAAGGTCAGAAAAGCAAAACAGCCAGCCACAGGCTCTTTCCTCTTCCTCAGTCTGAAATGGCGATCCTACCTCCAGGAAATCTCAGAATGAGAATGTGCCTGAGACCTGTTTCCTCCCATTTTATTTTCCTCTCTAGGGCTGGGATTAAAAGTGTGCACCACTACCACCCCGCTTCTATGGCAAACTAGTGTGGCTACTGGGATTAAAGGTGTGTGTCACCACTGCCTGGTCTGTGAGGCTGACCAGTGGGGCTGTTTTGTACTCTATGATTGTCAGGTAAGCTTTATTTATTAAAATACAAATGAAATCTTACCGCACGTCTCCACCCTGGAAAGGAGTAGAAGGAGGTTAGTGGTCAGGAGGTCTGACTATGAGAGAATGGGTGGTGTGCTGTGCGTCCACCATTCCTGGAGCCGTTCTTCTTGGCCTCAGGCACAGGGAAGAGACTTCAAAGGAAAGGAGCTAGGCTGACACTTTCGGATAGATGGCTAACTGGTTTGTGATGCCCAGGGGAAACTGCAAACTCAAATAACCCTTGATCAAAAAACAGGGGGGGGGGACAATATTAAAAGTGATAAACTAGTTAAAAAAAAAAAAGATCGGTGCTAACTCTTAGGAATAAACTCTGGCCTTGAGGCTCAGTTCTGCAAAATCGCATGGCATTCAGAGGTGAAAAGCAAGCATGCTTCTCATGCTTCTCATTCAGTATCTGCAAGTGGCTCAAGGGCTAATGGGCATCTTGAATGTGTTGTTCTGTTTAACCTTCATATCAATTCTGGTTGAGTCTTTGGTAACTTTTATAGGATCGCACAGAAAGCATTCATAGGTAGAGACAGGATATGGGCTCAGAAATTACAGCCTGCAGCCTTGGCATTCTCTTTGTTTTTCTCTCAGTGTCCATGGAGGAAGAGACAGAGTAGAGTACTGACATGTTCTGAGCGCCTGCAATTTGCTTAAGGATGTTGGTCCAGCTGTTGGAGAAGGAACCTGGGCTTCTGAAGGATCCTCTCTTGGCCCTTCAGATATGTATGTAATCTCCACCGTGTACCTCAGCTGGCTGACCATTAGGCAGAGCAGTGGCAAGCTGATGGAAAAGAGACTAGAAGTGCCCTTCATTTTCTCATCCATGTTTGTCCATTCATGTAGGTATTTAATCAACCCCTCCTCCTTTACACCCCCGCATTCCCAGGGCAATTCCTCCTCCCTATTTTTCCCTCTCTTTAAAAATCTTCTTTGTTTGTCCAGGGCCAGTAGAATCTAATGAAAAGGCAACCTAGAGGTTATGCACATAATGAAAGGAAAATAAATTATTTCAGGATAACATGCTTTCTGAAATGAGATTTCATGTATTAAGCAAAAAAATTGAGCTGCCTGGCCAATTATTTTGTCCAAGAATTATTTTATTCCTCCATTTAGCCATACGGCCCATGCGTGTGATGCTAATGGATACAACAGAAAGGGTCACACTTAAGCAGCAGTTGAGCAAGGAGGTTATGCTCTTTTCCCTTAAGGTCATGGTCTTGGAATGTGTGTAAATTTGTGGCCATATTTGCTGTCTTGTCTAAAATATGTTCTGAAAGAATGGAGCTGCCAGTAACCTTGGCAACGAAACAAGGAAAGAGAATGGCTTGCTGAATCCAAAGATCTTACAGCTGAAAGTGGCACAGTGTGGCCATTTGGTCCAGTGCCCTCTTTTGACAGACAAGGAAACTGGGTGAGAGATGCCAGATGGATTTTCTAAAGACATGGGTCCTTAAAGCAAAGTTGAGCCAGGACCCCGCCTCCTAAGCCTCCTGGAAACTTGCCTGTGGTTTATTTTCAGTTTGTATATTCCCTAGATTATTTATGTTGGAATGTTTTGTTTTCATCTTGTTGATTTCAAAATTATGAAAGTGGTATATTTCTTACTGTAAAGAAATTCAAAACAAAAATATAGAGAGTAAAATGTGAGTTTCCCAAATGCGTTTTTCTTTCTAGTAGAAACTTCTGTTAGTGTATCCATGCGTGCTCTTCCTGAATCTCCCTATGCATTTATAGCATCATCTGACTTTTCTATTTCTCACTGTCTGTATTATTGGGGGGCTTGCTTGCTTCATTTACTACTGTTTTTGTATCAGCATGCAGTTACAGTCCTCTTTTATTGCTGTTGTTTTTGTTTTTTGAGACAGGGTCTCTCTGTGTAGTCCTGGTTATTCTGGAACTTGCTATGTAGACCAGGCTGACCTCAAACTCCTGAGACTCCTGCCTCTGTCTCCTGAGTGCTGGAATTAAAGGTGTGTGCCACCACCATCCAGCTCCTCATTATGTTTTAAATTGAGACATTATTTGCTAATCCTGAGATTCTTGAGAGAAAAACCAGTTCCAGGATTCTGAGCCAAATTTGAAGCAAGTTTTAATTAAGCAATGACCAGAGAAATGGCCAGGTCCATCCTTGGGTTTCCCGAGAATAAAGTCATATTTTGCAAGGTCTTAAAAAGGCAAAACCCATAATTCATTGCCTTTCCCATCAGGTCCAACCAGGGGCAAACATACATCCTGACGTTTTTCCTGTCTGTGTACCTTCCACTCACATGTGGTTAAGCATATTCAGTGTGTTTGATTCAGAAAACTTGTTTAGGGGAGTGAGATCATGTGGCTTTGCTATTTCTCAAGAACTACAACTGCCAGCATTCCAGGAAGTTATCTTGTCCCTGGGCAAGTGGGACTTACAGGGTAACTCTGGCTCTTACATATTCACACAACATAAAATTTGTTTTGAGATGAACAATTCAATGGCTTTTAGTATGCTGTTCAGTCACTACCACTAATTTCTGAACATTTTGAACACACACACACACACACACAGTAGAAGCAGCAGAAGCAGCAGCATGGTGTGATTAGATTTTTCCAGAGAAACAAAACCAGTAAGATAAACACAGATATGATATGGTACGGACATCAACTCACAAAACCCCTGGAGATCCAGATGTTCTGCAGTGTGCCATCTGTAAGTCAGCAGACCAGGAAGTCCAGAGGGAACCGCTTACCCAATACTGGGTAACTTTTTCTGGAGAGATGTGAACAAACAAAGGGGGGCAGACGTGACAAACAAAGACAAGGATTCCACCAGTGTTCATCTTGAAAAACCAGTGCATTTATAGGACTTACAGAGCATAGACGAGGGATTACTTACAGGAATATGGTTGATACCAAAACAGCTCCATCTTCACAGAGTCCCAGCCCAACACGGATGAGGACCTCGTGGAAGCTCAGTCATGGAACTACCCTCAGTGAACCTGCTGCTTCCTATATAGTCTACTGCCTCCCAAAATCATTTGTAACTAGTGGGCAGGGGAGTGATGGAGGGAGCAAAGGTTGGACTTTCAGGTGAGGATCCTGTGACTCTTCTCTATAGCCTTGGCTAACACTGTATTGTTCTGTTTATTTTGTTACCATGGCTACTGGACCAAGGAAGTCTGTATTCTAGAATGGTCATAGAATCATGCCGTGACGAGATGGGGAAAGCTGCGCTATCACACCCAGTCAAGTTGACACATAAAATTAATCATCCCTTCTATCTACTTGTTGTTAGTCCCTATTCACAACTGACAACCACCAAACTAGTTTGCTTTTCTAGATTTTCTTATTCTAAATACTTCATATAAAAACGATGAAAGACCCCAGAGACCTGGGTGCCTTCAACCCACTGTCAAGACGCAAGACATCAGAGGCCAGCTGGATGCAAAATGCAAGAGGGTTCATTTTCTCAGACCTGAGGATGCTCAGCAGTCGAAAAACTGAGCATGCCTTTACAGACTAGAGTCAGTATTTATATTTTACACGAACAGATGATTATACAGTTTCTATTAGCTACTTTGAGGCGAGGGAAAAATTCAGTTATGTCAGCTTGACCTTGTCTAGATACATCTTGTGTTCTCTATTCATCCTTTATCTCTTTGTTAGCTAGGCCCGACCTTCAGACTATAGGCCTACTGTTGCCATGGGTCCGAGTGGCCTTGCTTTAAAGATACCAAGGCACCTGGAATCCTGCTTCTGCTAGCAGGGAATCTTGGCTGATGTCCCTATTTTGGGTTAGGAGAAGGGGGGTTGTGGCGTTACCGCTGCTGTTAACCCATTCCATTTCAACGACAACAAAATGTGTGGTTTTCTGTGATCACTTTTTCACTTTGCATAATGTTTGCGAGACTCATCAATGTTGTGACTTTAAAAAAGTGGCCCAAGAGAGAAAGATGCCATGCAACAACTCACATGGGGGGGAGACAGGCAGAGAAGCAGAAAGAGAGATAAAGGAAGAGATAGGAGGTGACCAAGACCCACCTTTTAAAAGGGAACAGTAGCAAACATTCACAAAAAGTGCTCTTAATGGCTACAGCTGAGGATGTATCCTGTCAGATCCTCAAGGGCAGCAGCTGAGGACATCTCCTGTCAGGACCTTAAGGGCAGGCCAGTACAGATGCCTGAATACTAACAGTTGTAGCATGTGTAAGCCTGGCAGCTCAGGTGGAAAAGTAGCCTGGCAATTGGGAGTCAAGGAATCCCAAAGTCACTGGAAACATAGCAGCTTACAGCCCTGTTCCAGGGAAAGGTTTCCCCAATGTAACAACTCTACTCCAGCAGGAGAGGGCTCCTTCAGCGAAGCTGTTCCAGCTCTGCTCTGGTCCTCTGGAGTGTAACAACTCTGTTCCCCTAGGGAACGGTTTCCCCAGGGAAAGTGTTAAAATTCTGCTTTGCTGTGCTCTGGCTCCAGGGAAAGCGGTTACAGCTGGGCTTCCCACGGGTGAGAATGTCACACCACACAACAAACCTCACTGAAGAGACTTATTGGGAGAGAAGAATACAGGATGGCTGCCTTGGGAGAGAAACAGCAAACTGAACAGCGAACAGATCTTACATAGGATTTTTTTTTTTTGAGGGGGTGCAAGGCTTTTCCTGGGTGGAGATTTTTTAAGGTGGGAATTGGTCAGATTTCAACCCCTGAGCTTAGACAAGCTCAGAGGTTGGCTGGATTTGGTGCTCCTCCGGGATTGGTTGGTCTTTGTGCTGAGTTGGTCAGGGGCAGAGTGTGTTTCTTAGACTCTGGTTTCAGGATCAGGGAGTGTTTCTTTGGCTAGCCCTTTTACCCTACGGTACGTAATAGTACTTCATTCCTTTTTACAGTGGCTTATATCCATTGATTGTACACACTATTTTTCTTGATCCATTCCCTAGTGGACATTTGAGCTGATTCCAGCTTTGACTTTTACGAATAATGCTACTATGAATATGTGTGATTACTACTTTAAATTCTTTTGGTTTCATTCTTTTTAAATTACTCCATAGTGTTCTATAAGAATTTGTTGTGTAGCCACTTCTCAGGTCTGTAAACATTTATATTTTATTCAATTTTTTCTTATTATAAGAAACAATGCATTAAATACCCCTGTATATCTATTTGAGAGAGAGAGTACAGTGGTAAAGAGAGCATTTTGTACTTGAGTCATTCGATTGCCGTTTCCTGGTTCTGCTACTAAAGTGACTGGCTCAGGCTCTGCTTGTTTCCTCATCAGAGGACATGAGGAGAACTTGGCTTGCAGGGTTAGTTAATGTAAACAAAGCAATTACAAGGGACTTTATTCATGATATATATTCAAATGTTATTATATACAGATATTTCTATGAGTTAGGTTCATAGAACTAGAATTTTGGGTCAAGTGTTCATATTTATGATTTTGAAAGATAATAATTGCCATCCAATAAAGTTATAACAGTAGGAAGAAGAAAAATGTCAATTTCCATACAATTTAGTCAATTCTGGAAATTGTTATGGTTTTTATATTTTAATTTTATCTGCCTCATAGGTAAGAATGGCATTTTGTTGCTGTATGCCTCTATATGTACGTTCATGTATATATGTGTGTGTGTGTGTTTGTTGCATGTGGGTGTTGGTGTGGGACTATGCATGTATGTGCAGGTGCCCACAAAGGTATGTACACGTGTGTGGAGACCAGAGGTTGATGCTGAAATCTTGTCCAGTTATTTTTTTATTAACCTTAATTTTATTGACCCTAGAGTTCACCAATTGGCTAGGCTGACCAGCCAATGAGTTCCAGGGATCTACCTATCTCTGCCCTCCCCTTTCCCTACCTAAGTGCTGGGGTTACATATATACTGCTGCTGCAGGCTTTTATGTGAGTTCTGGGGTTTTGAACTTCGATACTTCTGCATGTACAGCAGGCACTTTTCCAATGGAACTGTGTGTGACAGTTTTATTTAAGACACACAAGTTTAATAAGGGCCAAAATACACACAGATTACTATACCAGAAAGAGCTCCTCCGAAGAAGCAGGCAGGTCGGTGATCCGCGCAGAGAGAGCACTTTCCACGTGGGCCTATCATTTTATACCTCTCGGGACCTGGTGGTCCAGCCCCATTAATTAATTAATAACTAATTAGGGGGCAGAATAATTAGCTAATGGCGGGGCGTGGCTATAAGCCGAAATGGCCAAGACCACTCCCCTTCATCTGTGCCTCCAGCCCCTTGCTGTTATGCTTTCTATTTCTCTAGCTATTCCTGAGGTTGTTTCTTTTGATATGTTTATTGAGAATATATATTTTTCCTACTGTGAAAATCCTATAACTGAGGCAAACTTTTCTCTTGATTCTTTGAGTGTCTTTATATTTAATTACTAACATTTCACTATACATTCTTAAAGTCTTTTCTCTCAGCTGTCTTCTTAGCATCCATGTCAGATGGCTCACAACTGTCTGTAAGTCTAGCTTCAGGGGATCTAAGACCTTTTCTGGCCTCCTCAGGTACCCACATATACAGTATATTCTCTCTTTCTCTCTCTCACAAACACTACAGTAAAATGAATCTAAACAAATTTAAGTACAGAAGTATACTGTATTCTCCCAGATATTTCTATAACTCAGTTTTACATTTGGCCTTATTAGTCTAGTTGGAGTTTGTTTTTGTGTAAGATTAGAATTTAACTATTTTTTTAATAGAAATGTATTGTTTCAATCCATTTCTCCTTAATTATATGAATGTCATGTACAGTATGTACATTAATTTTGTTCACACGTTTGATATTTTAAGGGTTTATTTTTTGTGTTCTAGACTATGAGCATTTCTAAAACTGTCATTCCGTGCATGTATTAGAGTTCTCTCTCTCTCTCTTTGATTTTTTTTTTTTTAAAGACAGGGTTCTTCTGTGTAGCTCTGACTATCCTGGAACTCGCTCTGTGACCAGGTGGTCTCAAACTCACAGAGATCTGCCTGCTTCTGTTTTTGTTTGTTTACAAAATACTTTGCAACCACCTCTAATTTAGACTTGTATAAAATTTAGCAACAACCGGATATGAAGAAAATCTCTGTGAAAGTTTAAGATGGAACCTAAGTATAGGAAGTTCATAGATCTTCATGGGAAGAGTGTGACCTCTTCCCCGTTTTTAGAGTAAGTGGGAGAAAGGGCTGGGGGATGCAAATGTGTGTAACTGCTGACAGGAAGTCCCTTTGAAGGTTGTGTCACCAGGGGCTCACCTTCCCTTACCCCCTCACACCCCACACCACCCTTGTTTCCATGTACTTACAGGGTCTTCATGAGGCACAAACCCTGTCCTCAAAATCACTCAGGTTCTCAGGCGGATGGAGTGACCACCATCTTGGAAATGGCTAGTTGCCTCAGCAAAGGAAAGGAAAGAGATTTCTAGAGGGTCTCTCAACTGGCCATGGAAGATTAACTTGGAAACACAGGTAACTTCTGCTTACAACTCATTGATCAGAAGTGGTCACACAATGGCATCCTCTCAGAGAAGGCTTAGGAAGTATAATCCTAGCCAGAGTCCAGAAGGGGAGGAATAGGTCATGATCTTTGAGGAGCTGTCATAAGAATCTAAGTTAGACAGACAGATATGAACAAGGAAAAAGCAATAGAGACATACGGAAGGTGTTCACATGCCTGCAGCTGTTGGGTAAAAAGGCTGTGATCCAGAGATATAGGATTAATTGTATATTGTGTCAGGAAGGTGTGGCTTCAGGAAAGCATTTTACACAAACTAGCTGGACCAGGATTTCAATGAGGGCCTCAGTCACTGATTCAGATACATACAGTTCTTAGCATTTAGAGTACACATAGGAATTACCAGGGTTGCTCATCAGCCATTGATTTATTCCTGATGTGAGAAGTTTATATAGATCACCCAAATATTAAGTCACCAAGCCAGAAGGTATTCTGAATGCATTTGGGGAATGGTAGAGTTGTGTGTTCTTGAATAAGTGCTTGCCCAACCCCCATCTTCCGTAAGCGCTCTTTGTATGTCTGTGTGTGCTTCTGTGAGTGGAAAATCAATACTCTCTTGGATTGATGGAAATTGAGCTGTGTCAAGGCATACATGCATTGTCTGATAACGTCTTCCTGCCAGGAATCTAATATATTGATCAAATTTTCCTTGCAGAGTGTCCATGCAATATACAGGAGCAAGACAAGCAAACGGTAGAAATATTAGCTGTGCATCTTTAAAAAGTGTCTCCTTTACAAAAGAAAAATAGTGATAATAAGCTTGAGACTTTCAGGCAGGGCATTGCCCCTCCTGATGAGTGTCCTGATCGTCTTGTAAGTTCTGGTCCAGGTCACCAGCTCTCTCCTGTCTGCTTCATTGTTACACTTGCTTCTTACCGAGGGGAGAAATGATTTTCGCAGTTGGAATACTCCTGTCAAACACAAGCAACTACCTCCGCCCTGCTTTGCCTCCTCCCTCCCCCACCCCCTCTTAGAACTCAAGCCCTCCACCCCCGCAGCTAGCAACAGTCAATGTGTGGGAGGCTATCTCGCTGCAGAGGTTGTAGCTTGATATGGTTCGTACAGTTATTCTGATCGTGGTTAACGCTTTTGTTATTATTGTTGTTATATTCATTGTTAAGAGGCCAGAATGACGAGGGAGAGCAGGAGGAGGACTCTGTGTGGCTCTTTAAAATGTGCAGTTCCTATCAGAATGATGACACACAAGCACAAGGGGCACTATGCTGGCTGACACTCTGGCTATCACTCATGAACCTGCCTTCTGCTGTTCAAGAGGAAGGGACATGAAGCAGAGAGGGGGATGTGCCGGTATTTTAAAATAAAATGCCTTGTGATACAAAAGGCAAGTGAAACATTTGAGATATTGAATCCTAGATACATGGAAAATTACTCACTTTTTTTGTCTCTAATGACCCTAGTAATCCAAAGGAAAATTATTTCAGCTAAATGACTCATCTGGAACACATTTTCCAACTGTATCTTGGGCAAGGAAGAATCTACTCAGAGATAACAATTTGTTATTTAACATTTTGACAGGTCCAAAGAAGTACAAGTCAATTGTGATCAAATTTTTAAAAAAAACAGTTCTATTTTTAGCAATTTCTCGATATGCTCAACAGAACCCAGGTCAGGCATTGTTAAGGGCAGAATGGGTTTGGGGTTTGCTTTGTTTCTTTGTTTTTTATTTGTTTGTTTTTGTTTTTCTTTATTCAAGATTTCAATTGAGATTTGGTAAGCAGAATCTTATTTTAAGATTGGAAAGCCAAGAAAGAGAGATGTTTATGAAAATATGATGGAAGAGCTAGTAGGGGGAGGGGATGGGAAGTAAGGGAAAACACACTCTGCCGGGGAGTCAGAAATAGATGCACCTGTGTTTTTACTGATTTATCTCTATAGTTGCATAGATTGTTAGATTATAATATACATTATAATATGTATATTATAATACATTATAATATGTTCTTTTTCCCTACAATAAGGAATTTAGTTCTGTAAAGGTGAAAAAATACTCCCATTGGAATTTGTCATTTAAATGAGCAAAACAAATTAATAGATTTTTCTATACTCTTTATTTTCATGTGTTTAGACATTTATTGTTACTTTATGTGAAAACTGTGCACCCTTTCAGATACAAGGGCAAACATTAACATCCTTGTTTCACTGATGAGTTATCATAAAATTGGATCATACATCGAATTTATTGCAACATGGGCCTTTTAAAGCTAAAACCCAGATTTGGGGCATACACCCACCTTCATTTTTCTTTTTGGCATCAAGTATGAGCCCATGGGAGTCCTTGACAAGTTTGGCCCTGATGCTTGAAATTTTTAATCTTCCTTTGGAGGGAGTGACAAATGAGAGTTTTATCCCTGTTAAAGTGCCCATAGGAAACAAATTGACCCAATTTTTCATTGTGCCCTTTTTAGTATCTTTGCTCAACTTAATCTATTGTTAATTTTAATACCAATAGAGTAATCCATATAAGGGTATCATAATAATTTAATATAACATTCATAAATTCAGTATGTGTTCAGTGGTAAAGACAGAACTGATTTTGCTTGCATTCTGCTTAAGTTGATTTTCTCATAAATGAAAGATTGGAAATATTTGGAAAATTAAGGCTGTCTTTTGACTTAAGCTTAAAATATGGTATCCATGCAAGATTCTTGTTAGATAAAGACAACCAGCCAATTTGGGGAGGTGGCTGGATATTGAATGCTCCTGAAGCTATTAAATATTTTATCAATAAGCTTCATTTTTTCAATAGGTTGATATATGCTTGTCATAATGTCAGGAACCTCAGGTAGGAATCAATACACGCTATAAATGGCAGCAGAATTAACAGAAAATTATGAAAAATATAGTGCATAAATGTTTCTATTTTTATTTGAAAGTCAGTGTCTGGTTAAACTGAGAAACCTTTTTGGAGAGTGTTGGAGCTGTAATAACATGCACTAACTGCTTTTGCTTGTTGAATTTTTCATTTGCAAAGATAATCCATGCTTTAAAACCTGGAAACCTTTGAAATATGCATCAGGAAAGAGGCTGGCATGGGGATTGCCTTGAGGTCAGGGCTTTCAGTTTCTTGGTTGCTGAATCTGAGGTTTCTGCTAAAGGCCATGAAATATCCCTTCATTAAGTGGTTCTTGGTGGCAAATATAATTAAGAGCTAGCCAGAGATCAGAACACTGTAAAAGGATAGATGTCTCCTGTGGTGTGAAAATCGGACCAAAGACGCCGATCCTACGACAGGAGTCCTGGACAACGGCTACTCCTTAGTTGGCAGGGATGTGATTTTTACAAAACAGAATGGAATCAAGCAGCTGTGTAGCACTGGAGGTTTCTGACAGATAACGCAGGCGTCTGTGGTTCTGGCAGGGGTAGAGTGCAGGGACTTGACCCCACATGTTGACAGTTCCTCAGTTTTCCCAAATCCTTTCCCAGGGCACACCCACAGCAGGCCAGTTAGGAGCCTGTCTGTGCAGGCGGTGGGGGACACCCACGGCAGGCCAGTTAGGAGCCTGTCTGTGCAGGCGGTGGGGGACACCCACGGCAGGCCAGTTAGGAGCATGTCTGTGCAGGCGGTGGGGGACACCCACGGCAGGCCAGTTAGGAGCGTGTTTGTGCAGGCGGTGGGGGACACCCACGGCAGGCCAGTTAGGAGCCTGTCTGTGCAGGCGGTGGGTCAGCGGCTTTCCCTGAAAGTTGTCCTTGTCTCTTTCCAATTTTCCAGTTCAGGGTTACTCAAAGGTGGCAAGTTTATGCTCCTTGAAGGCTGAGCCTGCTGTTGCTGTGGCTGCCAAAGTGTGCGGCCTGAAAGAAACAATGATTTGAACCTGGCTTGCTGACTGGGCCTCTAGACTCCCTGGCACCACTCAGTTTGGAGAAGAACAACAACATAAAAAGTAGCAGGTAGCATTCAGGTCTAGGACTATAATGAATTTAGAGTGTCCAGATGTATCCTCTTAAAAGGATCAAGCCAGTACCCAGGAAGCCCTTTGAGGATAATAAATTATTTACTTTTTCCAAAGCAGGCAGGTGGGAGTAGGAAATCTTCAATTGTGCTCATAGAGATTAGATTTTGAGATAGCCAGGCCTTTTTTGAGAAGGACATAGCTGTTTGTGCTAAGCAGAGTACACCACAATTGATCTTTGTTTCCACCTGGGTCATTAATGCTGCTTCTGATTATGCCCAAGATCCCCTGAGTACACCAATTATACTTTGCTGAAGTCTGCAATAACAAAGTTGGATCGTGTGGTTAAACAAAAATCCAAAACTGTCTTGGGCTGGGAAGGAGGCATTCTGAAATCCTAATATTTGCCTTTGTAAGATTATATACTGTTGATAATCTCTTTTACCTTGCAACTCTCTTTGCTTGCTATGCAAACGAATCAAACCCATGATATTACTCAAACTGGACTCCCTGCCATTTCTTGTGCATAAAATCAAATACTTACCAAGTCCATATTCTGTTCTAGATACTGCATGATAGGTCCTAGATACACAGAAGTGCTTCAAGGTAATTAATAATTATCTATCCTTTAATTTAATCAGAAAATTGTAGAGAGCTGCGCCATTAAGATGGTGCTGGCTTCTGCCCTCTGCCCTCCCGACGGTGAGCGCTCTTTGGGGTAAATAACTCCTTATTAGGCTATGGCTGGAATCATGCAATCGCTTGTGTATGCGTGGACCAATGGGTAGTGCCCACGTAGCTGTCCAGGGTTGGCTGCCCAGGCCTACTTAAGGGCTGGGAGAGGCTTGTCTGGGGAGAGACATCTCTGTCAAAAGGCCTGAATAAACTGCTTAAAGAAGAGCTCCGGTGTTGCGTCATCCTTGCTGGTCGAGGTAGCCACTACAGAAAATGCTTAATGGTTACTTACTAGATATCAGGAAGTTTAGATGTAATGTGACTACAGTAGACGAGGCTTTGGTTTCACGGAACTTACGAAATTGCTAAGAGAAAATAAATGTTAAGTAATAATGAGGGGAGGGAAGGAAGACATAAGATGCAGAGAAAGGAGTTCTCACCTTGACAAGAAGAGATGTTTTCCCTGAAGCATGAAGTTATGGGAAGCAGGCAGATGAAGAGGGTGGAGATGATCCTGTGGCATAGGGAAGAGTCTTGGGGACAGGAACAAAGTCACAGAGTGACAGTGATGTAGACTGTACAGAACATTCTTGATTCAAACCCTGACTTGTCATTTTTCTCATACCTGAGGCAAGTCTCTTAATTCTATGCCTCTATTTCCTTGTTTGTTTTTGTTTTGCTTTGCTTTGCTTTGAGACAGTTTCAGATGGCCCATGCTGGCCTTGCTATACAGCAGAGGGTGAACTTGCTAGGTGGCTGCAGATGACCTTGAAGTGGACCTCCTGGGCCCACCTGTAATGCTAAGATTACAGGTGTGCACCACCTCCCCTAGCTATTCTCTTATGTATAAAGCAGTAGAACAAAGCCAGCCATTGTTCTGGTTAATGAATTGCCATGTGCCCAGGACATAGTAAACATCGTAAAAATGTTAGTTCTTTAAACAAGACAGTGAAAGTATATTGAGTTACCCAAAGCCTAGAGTGTAGTGTACAGAAGCTACAGAATAAGAGAGTTTAGGGAAGCTGTTAGAGCTTGGCTTATGAGAACCCGGTCGAGAGAATAGTTATGTAAACATGTGAAGGATTTTACTGATCTGTAAAACAACAGGAAGTCGTTGACAAGGTTTAAATGGCCAGTGACTGTACTAGGCCAAGGGGGACAGACCAGTGGGTAGATTGCAGATACCTAAAGCAGAGAACTAACTACATTTGCCTAGGGATTGAAACTGTGAATAAAGAAGAGGAAAGAGTAAAGGCAGCCAGCATCTCTCTTCTGTCCAAATAATGGAGGGAAACAAGTCAACTGTGGGCAGATGTGGGTTGGTAGATTTGGGGAACTCTTTTCTTTGTTGTGTCTCTCAGAGTTAGTCCACCTGCTGGGGTGAGCTGAACAATGTTGGTGGTAGAGATTTGAGAGGCCATGAGTGAGACTGAACTATAGACAATGGGTGAGAGGATCTGCTGGGGAAACTGAAGCAGAATGGAAGACTGGCGAGGCTGCTGGTGGCACTGTATTGCCTCCCATGTGAGGTCTGTGCAACAGCTCTCAGAACTGCTAGGTGGAGAGGAGACAGAAGCATCTGAGCGTCCATGTCTGATAACAAGATCACTGACACTGCAGTATTGTGACATTTATTAAAAGTTTACTGGAGAGATGGCTCAGTGGTTAAGAGCCCTGACTGCTCTTCTAGAGGACCCGGGTTCGATTCCCAGCACCCACATGGCAGTTCACAACTGTCTGTATCTTCAATAATCCTCACACAGACATATGGACAGATAAAACACCAATGCAAATAAGATAAAAAGTAAATTATTTGGTTTTTTTTTTTGTTTTTTTTTTTGTTTTTCGAGACAGGGTTTCTCTGTGACTTTGGAGCCTGCGCTGGAGCTAGCTCTTGTAGACCAGGCTGGTCTCGAACTCACAAAGATCTGCCTGCCTCTGCCTCCCAAGTGCTGGGATTAAAGGCGTGCGCCACCACCGCCCGGCAAGTAAATTATTTGTTAAAAAAAGGTTTACTCCATACTCAGTGCTGTTTTAAGACCCTCGCAGACACTGCCTCACAGTCAGGTCTTTCACGTGTTTCAGTGTGAGACCAGGAAGGTAAGGTTAGATATGAGGTAACCACGGAAAACTCCAGCTGCGTTTTGGCAGTTGCGTCTCCTGGTGGCTGGAATGTCCCCTTGTGGTTAAACAATTTCGAAACTGCAGTTAGGTTCTTCCTATTCGATCAGAAACTAAGGCACCAGGGCACTTTCTCAATTGGTACAAATGTATTTTGCTTGTTGTTTGGTTGGTTAGTTAGTTTTGGTTTTGTGAGATAGGGTTTCTCTGTGGAGCCCTAGCTGTCCTGGAACTCACTTTGTAGACCAGGTTGGCCTCCAACTCAGAGATCCGCCTGCCTCTGCCTCTTGAGTGCTGAGATTAAAGGTGTGCTCCACTTTTAATGTATGCTTGGCATACAAGCATACTAAAAACGGTCTGCATCCTCAAAAGATTCTGGCTTTATTATAATAGCATTTGCATTGTTATTTTGATACAACCAACTCCTACCTCCTTTGGGTTTTTCAAGGGATTATGAGAAGAATTACCCTAAATGAGATCTGGTCCTCCGTAATTTAAGAGGGAGAAAAGGGTCACCTGATCCATATGAATTATACTATTTACCTCATAACTATTAAAAAGATTTAATAATCTACTACACAGAGGAGACATGGTGGCACATGGCTTTAATCTCAGTGCTCAGGAGGCAGAGGCAAGTGGATCTCTGAGTTTGAGGTCAGCCTGGTCTACATAGCAAGTTCTAGGCAAGTCAGAGTGATGTAGCAAGACCCTGTTTCCAAAACAACAATAGCAGCAACACCAGAACTCTACAATTCAGAATCTAAAGCGCTGCTGTGTTCCCCAAGTGCCCCACCTCTTCGGGGTAGTCCACTCTAATTTTTCTCTGGAGTGCATGCCTTAAAAAAATATTATTTTTAATTATGTGGATGTGTGTGGGTATATGCACAAGCACCAGTGCCCACAATGTCAGAGTCATCAGGGTTCCCTGGAGCTGGCATTATAGGTGAACTTCCTTTCAGATGTGGGTCCTGGGAATCAAACTTGGTTCCTCTGCAAAAGCAGTGCATGCTTTTATCCTCGCTCTTAAAGGATGAGTCATCTCTCCAGCCCCGCTTTACCTTGTTTTGGTTTGCCTGATAAGCAATGCACCATGACTTAAGTGGCTTAACACAATAGAAGGTTATTGTCTCTCAGTTCTGGATACTAAATGTCTAGAAGCAAGGTGCAGGAGAGGAGACTCTTCTTCGCTTATGGTGGTGGCTGATGATCTTCAGTGTCTCTCGGCTTGCAGCCGAGTTACTCTGTTCTCTGCTTCTGTTGACACAGCCATGCTTCCTCTGGGATTCTGTTATCAAATAGCATTTCTTTGTTCTCTTTTTCTGTATGAGAATGTGTGTGCACATGTGTGCGTGCACATGTGTGTGTGTAACATTTTCTTGTTCTTTTTTTCTGTATGAGAATATGTGTGCATATGTATGTATGTGTGTGTGCATGGGTTCGATGTTAGGTGTCTTGCTTAATCAATCGCCACCTTATTGTTTTGAGACATATTCTCTCACTGAACCTGAAGCTTGCTGGTTAATCTGGGCTGCCTAGGTAGCTGCCCCAGGGATCTTCCTGTCCCAGTCCTCCCAGTATTGGGATTACCTGACTTTTTTCATGGATTCTGGGGGCTAAACTCTGATTTTAACATTTACACAACTTGTTCTTTACTGTCTTGCTGGTTTTCACTCCCCTGTTCTTTTAAGGACACCGGTAACATTAGATTAGGGTCCACCCTCAAACCTCATCAAAACTTGATTATATCCACATTGACCCTCTTTCCAAAGTCACATGTGGAGGTTTTAGAGCTTATGTTTCCAATACATTTTTCTAGAGCATGCGATGTATTACAGAACCAATTTCTTCCAATCATCTCTGAAAGCACAGGAGTGCTCTTGCACAGTTGCAAACTGGACTCTGCGTCAGTGTGCTTTTCTCTCTCCTGCTTTGGCTTGTTACAGTTGTGTCTTCCACAATGGCACCAAGGCCAATATGTGACAGACCTACGAAGAAGCCTCAGATGGATGAGTGTTGGTATCTAAGTGTTAGTATCTTCTTGATGTCACTGCAATCTCTTGTGCTGTCTTGAGCCGTCTCTAATTTGGCTATAGATGGTCTACTCGGTTCATTCTGAACCTCCACATTTCCCACATTGTTACCTTGTTCCTCTCACAGCTGGACAGCCCCACTCCCTTTGTAGATAGCAAGGCAGGGTTCTGCCTCATGTTGAACTTCAGTCCACACCTCTGGAGTCCCCACTCCCTAAGCTCAGCAGGTCTAGACACCAATCAGAAGGATGATGCTGTTCAAGGCTCACTCAGTCCTCCTGCTTACACAGACCTTGAAACAGAGTTCTTGAAACAACCCTGTGAGTCTCGTCTTCACCGCCCACCCCCGGATCTGATGATAGTTTTTGGCATCAGTTGGCACAAATAAAACTTCTGCTATTCCTACACATGCCCAGAAGTCAACAGTAATTTTTGTCTTCTAACAGTGTCATATAAGAGTCTAACTCTTGGGGTCATTTAAGAGAAGTGTGAGTCTGGTATTTTTCAAAGAGTTCTAATTTTTTTAGACAGGTCTCATTATGTACCCCTGACTGTCCCTGGAACTCTTTGTAGACCAAGGTGGCCTCAAACTCATAGAGATCTACCTGTCTATGCCTCCCAAGTGCTGGGGTTAAAGGTGTGCATTACCACACCTAACTGAGTTTTAGTCTTTCAAACAAAGGGTGACCTCTCTACTTATTGAGCAGCATAGGAAATATGGTGTAGAAAAAGAGTCAAAAACTTCTGTCTAATCAGCCTTTTACGGGAGTCACCCAAAGTTAGAGATTGATTTTTTTTTGACCCTATTAACTCAGAACAGCACACAGAGACCAACAGATGTTATCACTCCATGTCATGTTGTTTTCAACATCCCGCCGCTTCCAGCCAGTGATCTTAGGTCTAATTACCAAGTCTTACACATACACACATTGTTCTGGATCAGGGGCGTGAATAGGTCAGGAAAGAGAAGAAGGAAACATGGGGTAAGATTGAGGCATTTGATGCTATGCATTCAGCTGAGCTTGTGAGAAGTAATTATACCAGGAATCCAAAGCACAGTAAGACTGGTTACATTGTTTCTTTCCAAAGGTCAGTTAATTCTAAACAGGATATTATTAACTTGGTTATTGGTTGGGTGAGAGTTTGATTAGTAAAAGCAAGCTATAGGCAGCGTTTCTCAGAAAAAGCATTCCCAATAGGAAGGAATCCTTGAATGAACAGCAGTTAGCTCTTAAGCTACAATGGCTTCCTCTGATATATACTTGAACTAATTTCACTAAAAATGTAACTACAGCATAAGGTTTTGTTGTGGGATAATCCTTTTGTACACTGTGAAGATGTGCCTGTGCCAAGGCACCTTCTGATTGGTTTAATAAAGAGCTGAACAGTCAATAGGCAGGAAAAGATTGGCGGGATTTCCAGAAGAAATGGAAACTTGGGAAGAAGAGAGTGGGATTTGCCAGCTAGAACCAGAAGAAATAGGACTTTCAATATTGAGCAGAGGTAACAAGTCATGTGGCAGAACATAGATTAATATAAATGGGTTAATTTAAGTTATAAGAGCCAGTCGTGAGCAAACTTTCATAATTAATAAGAAGTCTCTGTGTTATTTGGGAGCTGGTGGTCCAAAGAAAATCCACAACATCAATAACTGTTAGGATGTGCTATTTATTAAATCTGCTGCTGAAGGGATGAAAAGTTTTCCCGTACACCTCACATTTCATTTCAACACTTCTTCTGCCAAGTCTGCTAAATCCACTTTCTGAGATGTTTGATATCAGTCCACAGCCCTTTCAGCCAATCATAATCCCTCACTAGAGGATAACACAACCATACCCTTCAATATTTAGCAGGAGTATGTTTTTGATTTACTCTTTTTATGACTATCCCTGTTATTAAAATAATTATACAGGTTTGAACCTAGTTCCCACTATGACACTTTTCACTTTCACCACAGTAAGAAAAGGTTTGATTATAACTATGCCTGCATCCTATCTACCTCTAAGATGTGATGCCATTTCTTCCACCCAGATATCAATCTACAGTTAGTTATTCAATCTATGTACAAGCATTTATTGAGTGTTCCATGTGTATGCTGTTTTACAGAAAACACAGGAAATTAGCTTTCAGGAAACTTTTTTCTTTTAACTCTTCAGACCTCAATTAATTAAACCCCCCATCCAAGAAACACTGAGGCTAAGTCTGGTGGTGCACACCTTTAGTCCCAGCACTCAGGAGGCAGAGGCAGACAAATTTCTGTGAGTTCAAGGCCAACCTAGCTTACATAGTGAGTTCCAGGACATTCAGGGCTACAAAACAAAAACAAAAACAAAAAACAGAGAGAGAGAGAAAGGGAGAGAGGGAGGGAGGGAGAGAGAGAGAGAGAAATCTATTATGTGTTGGCACTGTGCCATACACTAGGGAACAGACCAGAAGCAAAAATTCATGTCTGCTCTTAAGTCACCATCTTATGGGGAACCCAGACAGTAACAATCTTGTAAGCAAATCTAGATTCACAAGCTTTAGTGAGAGCTCTGGAAAAATAAATGCATACAGTTGGGAGAACCTAAATTAGATTGGGCATGGATAGTCTTTAACATTTAATCTGACGTTTGAAGGATGACTGGAAAGAAAACAATAACAGGGTTGTTTTCCCCCCTCTGACTCAGGGTCTCATGTGATACAAGCTAGCCTTGACTTAATAAATTGAAGGTGAGCCGGGCAGGGGTGGTGCACGCCTTTAATCCCAGTACTCAGGAGGCAGAGGCAGGCGGATCTCTGTGAGTT
>JAQHUG010000035.1:4901627-4952435 GCA_028555095.1 Dicrostonyx torquatus
GGTTTAAAGGTGTATGCCACCACCACCTAGCTGAGATTTATTTATTTTTATTTTATGTGTATGAGTGTTTGGCCTACATGCATGCATGTCTGTGTAACATGCACATGCAGTACCCAGAGAGGATGTTGGATCTCTTGGAACTGGTTATAGAAGGTTGTGAGCTGCCATGTGGGTACAGGGACTTGAACCCAGGTCTTTTGGAAGACCAGCCAGTTCTTTAACCATTGAGCTCCAAAGTGCTCTCACTTTAGAAGAAGGGGAATTAATACCCAGGGCCTATCAGTCTGAAATCTTTGACCTGGGCGAACTTTAGAGATGTGCAGTCTTTCCAGAAAAAATATGCAAATAACAGGAAACATTTTGCATTTTTTAATGTCATTTTAAAGGAGTTGCAGATCATCTAAAGCCCATCTATAGAACCTCTCCCGAGTCTGTAAATTGACCACATTTTAAAGCTGCACTGGGCTTGGGATGCACTTTGAACGTGATCCTAACTCTTGTGATACCATAGCTTGCTCAGCTTGAGGTGTACCTTAAGGTTTGTTTCTCCACAGGTCAGTTCCTCTGCTTTCATGATCACCAGTCGTGTTTTCTTCAAAGCAACTGTTTGGCTTTATATTTATCACACATAATTCTAAGGTTTAAAACAGTTACTTTGTGGTAAGTATAATTGTTCCCAAACATAGAATTATGTGTGATAAATATATAAAGTGTTCAGAGTTAGAACTTATGAATTTCTAAATAAATTGCTGGGTATACTATTAGAGCCTCATTCCTGGGCATTCCACAGCAGGTATGCGCAGCAGGTACACAGAATAAATACAACGTAGGACCGCCAGAAGCGGAATGCTCTGCATGGCTCAGTCCTTACCATGATAGCCTTTAAGTTATCAAAGCTGTTTTCCCCCTGAAGTTATCAATGACTTCTTTATATATATATATAACTTTTAAAAATGATTTGTTTACTTATTTATTTGGAGACAGGGTTTCTCTTTGTAGTCCTGGCCATCCTGGAACTTGTTCTGTAGATCAGGTTGGCCTTGAACTCAGAAATTCACCTGCCTCTGCCTCCTGAATGCTGGGATTAAAGGGACGCAATCAATCCTCTTAATTAAAGGTGTATGCTACCGCCTGGCTATTCATTTCTATTTTATATGCATTGGTGTTTTGCCTGCATGTATGTCTGTGTGAGGGTGTCATATTACCCTGGAACTAGAGTTACAGACAGTTGTAAACTGTCTTGCAGGTGCTGGGAATTGAACCCAGGTTCTCTGGAAGAACAATTAGTGCTCTTAACCATTGAGTCATCTCTCCAACCCCTGTTAATAATTTTTCAACTTGCTAAACCCAAGAGCTTAGATGTCAGACAGCTCAACTTCTCTATGACATTTTCCTTATCGATCGGTGTTTCCTTCATGAAACTTTCATCTTTTTACATCTTTCTTGATATCCCTTACTCCTAATTGCCTTGCTGCTCACTCTAGCCACATCTCAGCCTCCTTCCTTGACCCCTCTTCATGAGCCTTACACAGAGATGTTCCCTTGGCCTCTTTTTTCTTCCAGCCTGTGCTTTATCTCTGGGCAATCTTGCTGGACTTAATTATCATTTAAATCTTAATCACTCCCCAGTCTTCTGCCCCAACCTGTTTCTGAAGTTCTAGATCCATACACTCATTTGAAGATTTCCAAATACTTAACACATCCAGAGTACTGCAGGGATACTCTGCTTGCAGTGTATGGAAACACCATCTTCCCTGTCATTAGATTCATATGCCTCATCTGTCTTGAATTTTGCATCAACAGACATATAATGCAAGGCTCAAAGGTATTCTGGAGCCGGGTGACAGAGGTTCAAAGGCAGGTCTACCACTTACTAGGTGGGTGATCTCCTGCTAGACGCTTATCCCCTCTGCCTTTACTCAGTGCCCAAGCGAGGATAAGGATAGAAACTACCCCTTATAGGTTCTTGTGAAGATTAGATTTGTATTTGAAAAGTGGTCAGGCCAGTGCCAATACATAGTAAGTGCTTGCTGATACACTGGTCTTGAGTTTGGCCCTACTCTAGTTCATCCCTCATCCTGCTGACAGGTTTTGAGAGGTTATCTGTTATGGGATGCTCAATCAGGGCCCATCATGCAAAGTGCTATCAGTGCAGAGTCTCATTTAACCCCTCAAAATTGTTTTCTAACCGCCTTTGGAGGAGTGTGGAGACTAGGGCTGTAAAGGCGAATGTACCTTGCTCAAAGCCAGTAGCTTGTAAATATGAAAGTTAGAAATCTATTTCAGGTCTATTCCTAGAGTCAGTGTTGGGAATATTTATGTACACTGCTTGCCCAGACCCAAGTCAGGCCCTTATTAAAAATTCTTCAGACTCCATGTTGCTGTTGTGATCAGTTTCTCTCTTAGTTAGGATTTCTATGGCTGTGAAGAGACATCATGACATGGCAGCTCTTATAAAGGAAAACATTTAAGTGATGTGGTGACATACAGTTCAGAGGTTCAGTCCATTATCATCACGTCATGGCAACATGTAGGCAGACATGATGCTGGAGAAGTAGCTGAGAGTCCTACATCCTGCAAGCAACAGGAAGTTGACTGAGACACTGGGTGGTATCCTGAGCAGAGGAAACCTCAAAGCCTGCCCCCACAGTGATGCATTTCCTCCAACAAGGGCATATCCACTCCAACAAAGCCACACCTCCTAATAGTGCCACTCCCTGAGATTATGAGAGCCAATTACATTCAAACTACCACAATTTCTTTACAATCTTGTTTCAACTTAACTTCATTTTCTGAGATTTACTTCAGGTGGTCTGGACTGTCTTGCTTTTCTGTCTCCATCTCTCCTCCCTTCTCTTCATCCTTCCTTCCTTCCTTCCTTCCTTCCTTCCTTCCTTCCTTCCTTCCTTTTTTTTCTTTCTTTCTTTTTCAATGCCCAGGAGCCAGGCACTGTGCTCAATCTTAGAAGACAAAAAAAAAATGAGCAATTAATTTTCAAAGAGCTGTGGTCTGATCAACTATTAGTAGCAACACGATGAATGGAGAACAATGGGACCAAGGAGGAGAGGGGACCACGCAGACAGTTTTAGCTTTCTGGAGGATATTTAGGTCAGAAAACACTGAGCCACTCTTTAGCAATCCTGCCATCTTGCTATATGCCCTTGATGTATTCGAGGTGTCCTTTTTTGCTTGTCATATAATTGTCTGGATTTCAAAATCATCTCCATGACACCATCGTTGTCTTTTTTCTCGGCTGAGTATTTGCTTCCGTATCCAACCTCACTCACAGCACAGTTCATAGTGTAGGCGATTAGTCTGTCTGTCCGTCACTTTGACTAGACTGCGATTTCCTTCAAGGAAAAGACAGTTTTATGTCGTTTTGAACTGTCCTTCATTCCCAAAGAACATGACTGGAATATTAGAATGCTCAGCAATGTTTTGTTAGAGATTATGTTCACAAAGAGAAGTCTTAAGCAGAGGGCCCTTCCTGTTCAGAGCAGAACCCTTCATACTATCTTTAAAACATTCGGCTTTATACTCTACAGAGAGTAAGTGTTCAGTAAACGTCATTCAAATATTCAATGAGACATTTGTAATAATGCTAGGGATAAAGAAATTTCACCTGGGAATGATAGTGTGTGCCTTTAATCCCAGCACTCAGGATGCAGGAGCAGGTGAGAATTTCTGTTGAGCTAGAGGCCCGTCTGGTCTACATAGAGAATTCCAGGCCAGCCAGGGCTACATAATGAGTCCCTGTCTCAATTTTTTTTTCTTATCTACTTGTGTGGATAAATAAAGACTGTGACTCGCTGGGCAGTTGGGCTTTGAGTCAGCCTGGAGAAGAACTAAGAATTATTGGTTTTAGAGCTAGAACTAAGGATTTCATTTTTCCCTCAACTGGACCACAGTTCCTGAATCGTATATACAATTAAGGCATGGGCGGGCTGTGCTGTGGCAGCGGTGTACTCAGTGTATAATGCTCCCTTTTGCCTGTTTTTCCTCCTGGCATTATACTGTTGTAGAAGAGGGGGGGGGCGGAGGAGTACCAGGCTGAGGATGAGTCCTACATCTCCTCCTTTCCTTCTCTTTGACCTTGATTATCCTTTTTTTAAAATCTATTTTTATTATTTTTAGTAATGCGTATATGTGTGGGCACATGCACAAGCGTGTAGGTGCTCTCGGGTGCCACAAATGTCCCTGGAGCTGGTTGTGAGCTGCTTGATCTGGGAATCAAGTTCAGGTCTGCTCTTAATTGCTAAGCCATCTATCTCTCTGGGCCTCACCAGCGCTTGAGGTTTTTGTACAAAGGTTTGCCAGAAGGACTTAGGCTTTTTTCCACCAAGCCTCATGCCCTATCTTTCTCCTGAAGAAACACTTATAGAACCTTATTGACAGGAATTAAGTGGAAGGGAAGGAGAAAAAAAAAACCTGGTGTGTGTGTGTGTGTGTGTGTGTGTGTGTGTGTGTGTGCGCGCGCGTTGGGAAGCCAACAGCAGGGATCTATATTGTCCCAGGTACAATACTTCCTAGCAATCCTTTGAATCTCATCAGAATGGGGAGAATTAAAGGACAAAGGACATATAAGGGATTTAGAACAGTGCTTGGTATAGGGGCAAGGACAGACAAGCTAAAAAATGCCAGCTGCTGTGTTATCCAGGGCTCCTCCACCCAGGGTGGCTTTTTGCCTCAAATAAGTCCTTTAGGGCAGTTGTTCTCACACTGAATGTGGTACTTTGTTCTGGGAGTGGTATCTTCCCACTGGGTATGAGACTGTCTCACCAGAGGGTGGATGTAAATAGGATTCTTTTTTCTATCAGCACTATTTTCCCTCTCAACCTTTGTCCCAAGCCTCAGTCAGCTGGATCACAGACTAGTTTCAGTCCTGGTTTGTATCCAGGTGTTTTGCTTTTCTTGTGACTCCAAGACTAAATAGACAATTACATTGAAAGACAGAAACAGCACAAATTTTTTGGCACTGACATTTTAAATTGAATTCAACAACCATTTATTGAGCCCCTAGAGCATGCAAATACAGTTCCTTTAACTGCATTTGGCCCTTAACTGTTTCAACTATTCAATTTGGATTAGTGCTGATTCATCTTTAAGGGTTTTATGAAGAATCAATATTAAGATGGAAAAAATATTTGCACAGTTCTCTGCAAATATAAGCGTCTTGTGTGGATTATTGTTGCTCCAGTACTAATCTTAATTGAAATAACAACAGTTCTGCTTCCCAGGCAGACTGTGGAAAGCAGCTGTAGAAGACAGAAGACAGGCGGAAGAGGTCAGGGGAGGTGCCTTCACCACGTCCGGCCCAAAGGGGCGGAGCATAGAGGAAAGCCCCCGGAGGCTCCGCCCTCTCCGTTCGAGCGGCGTAGGCGGTTACCATGGCAATGACGTCGAGAGGGCGGAGCGGGGCGGGGCTATGAAGAGGAGGAGGAAGATGGCGGGAGGGCGGCTCTGAGGGGACCTCGGCGGCGGCGGAGGAGGAGAGAAGTGCAGCTCCGCGCAGCGCCGGGGCCCATGTGGGGAGGAGTCGGAATCGCAGTTGCCGCCGCCGCCGCCTGTAGCTGCCGGAGCCGGGTGGGAGTGAGGGGGACACGGCAGGATGAAGTTCGCCGAGCACCTCTCCGCGCACATCACTCCCGAGTGGAGGAAGCAGTACATCCAGTATGAGGTACCCGGGGCGGCCGAGCATGGGGCGGGCTCCGAGGGGCTGCCACCTCCCCAGTCGCGACCTCAGCCGCCGCCGTGAGCTCCCCGGCCGGGGCGGACTTTGACCCTCCGCCGCGGGGAGCCACTGCGGCATCCCCGGCGCTTCTGGCCCCCGGCGGCCAGGCCGTCCTTTCCCCTCCCCCGCAGCCCTCTGCCGCCGGGGTAACGGATATGCAGGCGGCGGCGAGAGGAAGGGCACAGCCGGGCTGGGGCTGGGGAATGGTGGTGGGAGGCTGAGCCGCAGGTGTGACGACGCCCGGCGCCACCCTCTCTCTTCTCCCCCTGACCTCCGGTCCCCACGGCGGAAGATCACCCCCTCGCCAAGGTTAGGTGCTTCTCGCCGCTCACCTCTCGCCAAGGAATCGTGCTCTTGCAAGATAAGCCCCTCCAGCGGTTGCCTTCAGGCCACCGAGCCCGTCGGCTTACCCCCACTTGCCCACTGTTGACAAAGGCTTTGTAACAGGATTGAAACTTGGTGAAATGTGTTTTACCTAATGCGATGGTTATAGTTTCCAAACGCATTGAACTAATAGTTCTGTTTTGATAAGGAGATGGTGTCTAGTCTTTGTACTGATTGCACGAACTATACAGAAGAACCACATCTTTGGATTTTCACTCTTCTCAGGTTTTGGAATGGAGGGAAGAGGAAGGAAGCAAGAGGATCATTTCAATTTTCAGATTTTCTGCTAAGTTTTTTGTTAGGGAGAAAAAAATCAGCGTAATGGTACTGTACCTTACTTGTGTGTTACAGGAGTCATGTTCCTCCCTTCCTCTCAGTTTCTTCTTCCACAGCTTTTGAAGGCTATTTAATAGATAGTGTAAGGAACCTTGAGTCAATATTGGGAATAGTAAAGACAGTGAAATCCACTTACATATTAAGAAGGTAGGGTACCTGAAGGGTTTTGAGCTTGCAATAGGTTAGTCTCAGAAGCTAGTAGCTCATCTCCTGGATAGAGAAAGACAGCTGGGTCTGTAACCTCCAGGAATTCACATCTATGGTATGAGCAGGAACAAAGAGTATAAAATCAATAGGAGCGCGCGCGCACACACACACACACACACACACACACACACACACACACAAACATACTGGCTAGGTTTTGTGAATTAAAATATTTTGGATCTCTTTTTAACTTTATATAAATTTAGTGATAGGATGTTTAGGCAACAGCAGTAAGTTCATTTATTCATGTAGCCAGTGTAATAATTGGAGACCGGGGGCGGGGGAAGGGTGTAGTTAGGTTAAACAGAATCTTGAAGATTGTAAAATAAGTTTACTTACAATATACTGTATTTAATGCTAGAGACGAATGGCTTATTATTAATACTTTCTTGCCAGTTTGCTTGTAGGTTTCTTTAGCCGCATTCTGTAAGAAAAGGTTCTAACAGTTCAGGCTGTAGAGTGCTGATTTAATGTTTGTAATAACATTCAGTCAGTTTTAAAACCTTGGCTAGCCTCCAGATGGTGGGTTTCATTGAAAGAAGGGCCTTGGCTTTTCATCCTGCTGCTAGCACTTTCAGCACCACTGTCAGTTCTTGAGAGAGGCTAGGACGGGAGCATGCTGAAGCACATCTTATTATTATACAGTATGGAATGCTTGATTTCTGCTCAGAATTGCAGTGGTCGGATGTAGCCTATGATTTGTTTGAAGTATTTCAACATTTGACTATTTTATAGAATCAACTTGGACTATCTTGGCCTGGAAGGGGAAGCATATGATTTAGTTTAAAAATGCAATTAACCCTTGATTTGTAATGTCAGCTTTGTGGCTGGAGTAACCACAGTGACTCTGGGACTCCTCAATTCACGTAGTCTATTTGGTTACTATTATTTCTAAATGGTTACTCTAGATTGGTCACCGAGGGACAGAATTCCTTTGCTTTTGAGTGACTGCATTTTCTTTCTCAGACCAATTATAAATTACTTTTATAAAAATTCATTTATTGTGGATAATTGAAATTTGATTCTACAGAGAGATTCCGTAGTATGCAACTTCTATTCTTGCCTATTGTTCTATAGGGAAGGTGAAAAATAAGGGGCTTTTTCTTTGTAAGTTAGAACCATTAAAGACATTTGCATGAGAGTGTAGTCTTTGTGTTGTATATTATTTCTAAAGATTTGGTGCTGTTCCTTTAAAAATAGCATAGAGGTATGAGTAAGAATTGGTAGGGTATGGAATGTTAGTGACTTAAAAATGCCAGGGAAGAGACTGTCTCAAAAAAAGTCACGGATAAAAAGGTATCTATAATAAAAAGTTAGCTTTTGCTAGGCATTTGCTTAATTTTTTGTAATATGTGTTTTCATGTAGTTGAAAATGATGCTGTCCAAAACAGTTGGCAGAACAGACACTTGGATTTGTTTTTCAAGCTCTAGTGATGAAATTTGATGCATTTCCCTTAATTCAGGCTTAGGCTGCCTTCTAGTGCCCTAGACCAACAGAAACTGTTGAGTTTCTTTGTTTATGTCAGTTTATTAATTATTACTTGAGTTAGGTGGAGCTTTAGGTAGAAACTGAACATTTTGCTTACATCTATAATTCTATATAATATTTAATTATATATAATATTATAGATACATGGCGGCATGGTAGGTGCTAGTTCTTGTGTATGTTAGCTGTGAGGCCCTGGAGAGAATGTTTTTGCTCTTCCTGCTCTCTTCTTTTATATAAAGAAATACATAAAGGGCCAGAGCCCTTCAAGGCCCATTCTAGTTCCTAAGTGTTTGGTTTAACTTTTAATTTCCTGAATTGCTAAAATTGTTGATAGTATTATGTCAACATCCTGAAAATTATTAGTCTTTAACTAAAAAAATTGTGGCATTCATAGTCAGAATAAGCACAAAAGAATAGAGAAACAAGGCAAGGCCATATATAGGACTTCTAGTTGATGCTTTATGAACAGTTTTACCAAGAATAAATACAAATGAGCAGAGACTGTCTTTGTTTCTAATAACCTGAGTACAAATCTCAGGGTGGAAAAATGGAACATCAATAAGTGTTGGAACAATCCTTTGAATAACTTTAGAATCAATGGTTGTAGATTTTAGAGGTCTGTAATAGGTTAATTGAAACTAACTCAGACCAATTTCATCTAGATAGACTAGTGTGATCAGATAGTATTTTGCAGAATATTAACAAAAGAGGCCAGTATGTTTGATGCCTTTGATTGCTGACATGATTTTTTTTTTCTCTCTAGGGTCCTGTGTTTTGGTGTCTCAGGAACCAAGAATGACTTTTTTCAATGTATACTGTAGTAAGCATAAGATACTAAAACAGTGAGCTCTCCAAAGTTTAGGAATTAAAAGGAATTTTAAAGATTATCTACTTCCTTGTTTTTTCAGGCAAAGAAGGTCTAGAAAGATTAAGCCATTTGGATCATATAAAATGTGTGGACACACACATGCACACATATGACTTGTTTCTTGAGCACTGTATGTTTCAGTATTGGGAACGAGGTCACATTAACTGTGTGACCCTTTGAAGTGACTTCCTCCTTTTGGGATTTCAGGTTGTCTATATGTATGTAGTGTTGGAGAACCAAACTTTGATGATTTCTAAGTAAGCCTTATATAATCCAAGCACCCATTCAACTCTAAATTTCTGTATTTTGTTTTGGTTTAATTATGTTTATGAAGAGAGAATTTAAGGAACTATTTTTAAATCCTAATGTAAAATTGATGTTTTAAAAAAAAACATCTTTTCAAAAAACTTAATGAGAAGCCAGACATAGTGATGTTTGCCTTAAATTCTAGCAGTTGGGAGTCAGAGGTAGTAAGATCTTTGTGAGTTGCCGCCAGCGTGGTCTACATGGTGAGTTCCAGGATAGCCAGAGCTATATAGTGAGACCCTGTCTTCAAAACAAAACAAAAACAAAAATCCTCCAAATAAATAAATATGCCAAAAAATTAATAAACTAAAAAAAAATTTTAAATTGAGATTTTATTGTGACTTGAAAACTCAGTGAAACCTTTTGTTTCCATTGCTGGGGATTGAACCCAGGGCTTTGGGCATGCTAAGCAAGCCACTCTACCACTGAACTACATCTCCAGTATGAGACTTGTATTTTCCTGAAACAGAAAGCAGTGGTGATGAACTGATTTTATGTTGCATGATCTGGAAAACATACTGCATAAACTGCACTTCCGCATTGTCAGGTGGAGGAAGTGTTGCTGTGATGTTGTTCTGATTTTCACTTATAAAGCCCTCCCGTGGGAAAGCTTGTGTTGCAGCTTCCGTGTCTCAGCGGTATTATGTTGATTAGTTAGGGTTCACTTGCTGGAACTTGTTTGAAATTTTCAGTTTGGCCACCCGATGGGGGCACAAACCACACGTTTTCTTTATGGAACTTATGCAAATAAAAGTACAGTGTAGTATATTTTAAATAATGCTTATGAATGATTGTTAGTGAGATGCCTGGCATTTACAAATATGATTTAAATGAGTGAATAAAAGTAGAGCAGGAAGCTATAACTGTTCTTTATTGTCTCTGTAAAGTATATTAGGGTGAATATCCTGGTAAGATTATACTTGTCTATCCATCCCTAAGGCTGATTTTGGATCAGCTTTTGGGTGAAGACCCAGATCATAAGAACCTAAGAATCTTATTTGACCTGGGGTGACCATGGAAAAACTAGTCCTGGCTTCAGTCCTCATTTAGAAAACATTTGAGAGACTGAGTTATACTAGCTGGGAGTTTCAGGTACTTTTGACTTTTAGTCCCTAAAGCAGTGTACCCAAAACTCTATGGAGTGAGATAAGATAGTGTTAAAACCATTAGTTTTGTCAATTTTATGCATATGAGAAGGAAGAAATAACATTTCCAAATGTTAGTAAATGGCTTGGTGTAGCAGTCTGCCAAGGAGGCTTCCCACAAGTGTTTTAAAATTCTGAGGGAGTCCGGGTTTTCAGTTATTTGCTCACTTCTTTGTTCGTTGTCAGCGGGTAGCAGTTAGTACAGTTTGCCTAGGAAAATGAATGCTGTGTAAGTTTAGCTCAGTCAACCTTCAAAGTCAATAAAACTTAAAGGGACTCAACAGGAGATGCTGTGACGTAATGCCAAGTGTGTAAGCATAGTGAACAGCATGGCAGTGACAACCGACTCATCTAGAAATAGCCACTAGCCAGACTCAGGGAAAGTAGCAATACTTTGTTAGATCTGACAAAAAGTTCACCAAAATATTTCACAGTTGTTAAGATAACCTTTTGAAGTCAGTGTTTATGTACTCTGACATCCACTATTAACTTATATCTCGTGTGTGCCTTGATAGTCTGGTATTTATCAAAATTAAGTTCAAAATTAAAGCAGTCCTGATCCTTACACTAGCCCTTTGAAATACTGGGATAAATTATTAGATCAAAAATATTCAGATAGGAAAGGTTTTTTTTTTTAAAGTCTTATTATTGAAGGAGGCCTATACTAGTATAAAGAACTTAGATCAGGAATAAGGAGCTAAGTAATTCCTAAAGTACAGCTCTATCATTGAGTGCTCATAAATAGTGAACACTTCTGTGCACACTTCTGTGTCCAGGTATGTGCATTTGTGTTTAGAAGCCAGAGGTTGGCATCAGGTATCTTCTATTGCTCTCCATCTATCTATTTTTGAGGCAGTCTCAAAATATGGCTCTAGCTGGTCTAGAACTCACAGAGATCCACCTGTCTCTACTTCCTTAGTGCTGAGATTAAAGCCTTGCCCCACCTTATTTATTTGTTTGTTTATTTAAACAGCTTTTCTACAGGACCTTGGAATGTACACTGGAACTCACTGTGTAGAATAGGCTGGCTTCAAACTCAGAGAGATCTGCCTGCCCTTGCCCAGAGCGCCTCCTTAGTTTTTGAAGACAGATCTCTTACTGAACCTGGACCTTGTTGGTTTGGCTAGACTGGATGGTCAGAAAGCCTCAAGGATCCACCTGCTTTCATTCCCCCTGTTCTGGTGTTACAGACGAATTTTGCCATACCAGGAGTCTCATGGAGGTTGAGGTTCCAAACTCAGGTCTTCATGATTGTGCAGTGAACTGTGTATCTACCAAGCCAGGTCCCCAGGCCTCAGCCCCAACAGTTGGTTTTTGAAGATAGAAAGGTGGGATGCAGTCACAGAGGAAAGTGGGGAAGTCTCAGTCTCTATTCCTCTCCTCCACTTAATCTCTCCATATACCCTCTTCCTCTCTTGGTCTTTCCTTTCCCCTCTCTTCCCCCTTTCCAGAAAGGGTTTCATGTAAGCCTGGCTGGCCTTGCACACCCTACGTAGTCAAGGATGACCTTGAATTTCTGATCCCTTTGCCTCTACCTCTAGAGCTGAGATTATGGGCATGAACTACCATTCCTAGTTTGCGCCTTACTAGAGAAAGAACTCAAGACTTTTCACTAGTGCAAGGCAAGCACTCTTAACAACTGAGCTATCTCTCTAGCTCCAGAAAATGTGCTTTGTGGGTTGCTTTTTTTTTTTTAAATGCCTTAGAGCAGTGGTTCTCAAGCTCTTTGAATCCTAGGACACTCTGAAACTCTTAAAATTATAAAGGATGTCAGTGTCTATTGATATGCTATATTAGAAACTAAAACCAGGAATGTTTAGTATGCCATATACAAGCACATCTTTTATTAACCACTAGGGGCATGACCTTACATTTCATACAGCATCTAAAACTACTTTGTGTACCTGTGGGAGAAGGAAACAAAACAAATGAGTGGTAGGTTTATGGAGGGTTTTTTTGTTGTTATTGTTTGTTTTATTTTATTTTTTTAATATAGGGTCTCACTATGTAGCCTTGGCTGACCTCAAACTCACAGAGATTCTCTTGCCTCTGCTTCAGGAGTGTCTCCCTAGTGCAGAGAATTAAAGGCATGTGCCATCATGACCAGTTCAGCAGTGCCTTCTCTGAGCACAGGACTTATTTCGGAAAGTTAGGATATGGCTTGAATAAAAATGTTCTGTTTTTACAAAGCATGGGAGAGGATAAGGGACTCTGTAGGGTGAGGGTTTCCTGGTGCCTGCTACACAGTGAAGGGCCATAGAGAAAAGAAATTTGGTTTCCCTGGATTTCACCTGTGAAGTCAGTAGAGCTAGAATTGAAATTAAGTCTCATACTGTGGAGCTCTTGCTTCTCTGAGGAAGTGTAAATAGCAACTGTGGTGGTAGTGGATGCTGATAACAGCAGCAGCCGGGATTGTTTGTTTGTTTATTTCAGGGCTTACGTCACACCTGTGATAAACATTTTCTCTTAAAAGCAGGCTGTGTAGGTAGGTTGTTACTACTGTCTCAGGAGGGGGAGGCTGAGCTTCTAAATAACTATACTGCTGCTCCTAGTTACAGGAGCACAGATGAGACAGTGAGAGGCCTCTTCAGTACCTGTTTCTGTATCACCTATTCTATGGCATGGTGAAGTGATGACTGGTCTTTTCTGTCAGTAGGGTTTGGAGGCAGCGGAGTCCTTAGTTGGACAGAGTTCACCTCTGTTAATTTATGTTTCCTCATAGTGGTCATAACATTATGAATAAACAGCTAATAAGATGAGCATAAGAAGAAGGGGATGAGTTGTAAAAAGGAATGTGAAAGTGGATATTGCTATTGATTGCCTCAGTTGTGGCAGTTGACTTTAAGGTTTATGTCATAGGTTACATGTTCCTGTAAGGAACACTTCAGTTCCAGTTTTGTCCAACTGAGAATGGAATCATAGAGATTAAATGATGAAGGTTATTTGGCTTGGTCAGTGGCTGAGCTAACCGTTATCCTGATTTATTTTATTGGCTTTGTGTGTTAATGCAGAGAACAGTTCCTAAAGTCAGACTGTAGGTTGAAATCAAAGCTCACCAGCTTACTAGCTTAGACTACAAGCAAGTCACTTGTCATTTAGTTTTTTAGTAATAAGTGTGTGTGTGTGTTGAGTGCACACTTGCGGAGCTCAGAGGACAACTGTTAGGAGTCTGTTGCCTCTTTCTGCCTTGGGTCCTGAGAATGGAGCTTGCCATCAGGCTTGCATGGCAAGTGCTTTTACCTGCTGAGCCATTTCCCCAGCCCACATCACTTGATATGTTTGTGCTTTGCTTTCCTTTTGTGTAAATTAGCAATGATGATAGTAAAATTCTTGTAGGACAATTACAAAACTCATCATTTCCAAAATTCATTTGTTCAATTGACATTTCCAAAGTCATTGAGATAGTCTCACTATGTAATGCAGGCTGATCTTCACATATTAGGTAAGCACTCTACTACTGAACTATAACTGTAGTTTGAACTTTTGATACTTTGGTCTCAGCCAATTGAGAAAATGCTGGGATCACAGATGTATGCAACATGCCTAGCTGTTGAGGATTAAATAAGTTAAACCACAAAAAGTTCTTAGAACAATGCCTGACATATAGTAAAATGAATATATTAAAAAGTTCTTCTTTTCAGAGAGTTCAAAGATATAGTGTTTGGTTAGTTGGGTTTATACTAGGGAGATGGAACCTCAAGCTTTATCTGTCAGATGTCAGATGTAGGTTTTTTTAGGAAATGGCTGTGTTCGTTTGAGCTAATATTTCAGATGTTTATAGTATTTGTTCTAATGAATTGTTCTTAGCTTTTTTTAGTATACACTAAGGAAAACAGTCATCAGTGATGATATAGTTGTATAATGAATTAGTTGTGATGGACATTTTGTAAATTCATTTGTTTGACTAGCCCATGTCAACATTTTTTTTTTGTTTTTTAACTGAGGTGAAAATCACAAGTGCATTCTTTTTTTTTTAAAATATTTATTTATTTATTATGTATACAATATTCTGTCTGTGTGTATATGTCTGCAGGCCAGAAGAGGGCAGCAGACCTCATTCCAGATGGTTGTGAGCCATCATGTGGTTGCCGGGAATTGAACTCAGGACCTTTGGAAGAACAGGCAATGCTCTTAACCGCTGAGCCATCTCTCCAGCCCTCACAAGTGCATTCTTAAATGTATCCAAGTGGCTTAAGTGAGCTTCTAGTGGCTGCCTAACTTTAGTTCTTCACAATTTTATAGTAAAAATGATATTTTGTCCTAAAAAGTTAGCTTTGGAATTGAAAAAAAAACTTCTCAATACCTTTGTTTTTGAATGGATAAATTGAGGGCATACAGGTCACACACTGCATGGGATCAGCCTTACAGCTGGCTGCTTAGGTTTAGCACAGCCACATAAATATTGTGTTTTGTCATTTTATTTTGCCTTAAAATTTCAAGGATGAATATTCTTTGTTCGGATTAATAGTTGTTCTGTGCGAATACATTTATCTGAATCTAATCTATTAGATCACATTAACAACCTAAAATGTTTTTCCTGTATGCTAATTAAAAGACTCAGTAAATGATAAGACTCAGGTTTTAATGATGCTGTTGTTTACTTACATAAAATTAGCCATTGCCCCCATTTATAAGGTATGATCACAAGTAGAAAGCCGTTTGAATTAGGAGATAGGATTGAGGAAATATAATAAGACTTGAGGGATCAAGTAGAAATTAAAAGAAGACTCAGGAAGGTTAAGAAATGAATAGCCTATTCCTCTATAACATACCTCTGCTTGTTTTGTAGCATAGGTTGCATGAAGACTATATTCCCTAACTCCTATAGCCCAAGTTGACAAGCCAAAGTCAGGACAATCTGCATAGAGCAGTGGTTCTCAACCTGAGGTTTGCGACCCCCTTAGGCAAACCTCTATCTCCAGAAACGATTTACATTACATATTCTAACAGCAAAATTGCAGTTATGAGGTAGGAACAAAATAATTTTATGGTTGGGGGTCACCACACCATGAGGAACTGTACTAAAAGAGTTGCAACATTAGGAAGGTAGAGAAACACTGCTCTAGAGGATATTAGAGTGTGTATTAAATATATTCATTATTCATGAGTGCCTCCCTTCTTTTTAAAACAGCAATAAAACAATAATGTTGATAATAACCACAGCTAATGTTTATTGAGTGCTCGGTGTGCACTTTAATCTTCACTATTCAAAGTATATTATTATTCTTGTTAGGAGAAACATTGAATTTTAGGATGAGTAGGTTGCATAGCTGGAAAGTGCTTAGAGCTAAAAAGCAAAAGCAGTGTGTCAAATTTTAGAGACTAGGTTCCTAACATGATGACACACAGTTGGGATCATACAGGGTGCTGTGATAAAGTCAGTGAGCATGAGTTTTTACTTTTGAGTAATTTTTAAATTGCATAGTCTTCTAATTATACATACATACATACATACATACATACATATATATGTATTGTACACACACACATATTGTTTATTACAAAAGAATGGCCAATTGATTTTGCCCTCGAGAGCAAAAACATTTACATTAGAAGGATCTACAGTGGTATTATTTCAGTAAGATACAAGTGATTGAATATAATTTTATCATACAGATAAGAAGGAAAAGGACACTATAGGTAGTATAGACAGAAAGAATGAAGTTGAGCAATGGCATAGGTGGGAATATCCATGTTACATGAGGAGGGAGCCCCTTGTTTGTCCCGGCCACCTGGCTAGCGTACACCCGAAATAATCACACAGAAACTGTATTAATTAAAACACTGCTTGGCCATTAGCTCTAACTTCTTATTAGCTAACTCTTACATATTAGTTTAACCCATCTCCATTAATCTGTGTATTGCTATGTGGCAATGGCTTACTGGAGATTCTAACTGGCGTCCATCTCAAGCCCAGGATCCATGGCTTCTCTTACTCTGCCCTTCTTCCTCCCAGCATTCAGTTCTGTTTTCTGCACCTACCTAAATTCCACCCTATCAACTAGGCCAAGGCAGTTTCTTTATTCATTAACCAATGAAAGCAACACACAAATAGAAGGAACTCTTACACCATATCCAGATATACCTAATGGAGTTTGATTTTATTAGAGCATTGGAGAGTTTATACTCAGACTGAACCTGGAAAGGATCTTGGAGAGATCAAAAAGCCTAGAACACTGAAGATATGTTCCTGGGTATGAATCGTAAATATTTATTTACTTATTGATAGGATCTCAGTATGTAGTTCAGACCTGCCTCATAGTTGCCATCCTCCTACCTTAACCGCCTAAGTGCTATGATTATAGGCGTGTATTACCATTCTTTGTCCATAAAAGATTTTAAAGAGATGATACAACACGGTGTGTGTATGTGTGTATGTAATTTGTATCTTATATGATGCTTTAGACAAATTGTGATCAAAGACAGGAAAAACAGATAGTATAGTAAAAAATTATGAAGACTTGAATCTGTGTTTTATTTAATCGGTTTTATATATAGTTCACATTTTAAATGAAATTGGGATGTGTTAAAGATTTATGCTATATTGTTTTTCTGTTTGACATAGTATTTCAGTCTTAGAAGTATATAAACCAATGATGTGTGTTGCTGTTAGTTGCTTTTTAGATTTGATGTTATAATATAACATTTACCAGATGCTTGCTGAATGTCCAGCAGGTAGTAGATATTGTCCATCTAGCATCTAGCCCACAATATATCATATTTAACTACTTACATATTTGTTGGATGGAGTTTCTCATGTTATCTTTACAACAGGCCTTTTGACATAGATGTTTATCCTATTTTTGAAGAAAAATAATCTCATACTCTAGTAGTTGTCCCAGGCTGTACAGTTTAGGATGAATTAAGATTATGAACTCAGTTTTGTCTTAGTACAGATTCTATTATTTTTAACTTTTGAGATTGCAACATAATCATGTCATTTTTCCCTTCTCTTCTCCCTCCAACCCCTTCCATGTACCCCATTCCCTTGCTCTCATTCAAATTCAATTCTGTTATCACTATGGTATGTTTTCTGTGCAATGGTTCTGCTGTGTAGGAAAATAGTTGAAGGGGATGAATTGTTTTTTATTTGGTACTTAGGAGTCTCAGGGCATTTGCTACAGGAATTAATAAATGCTGCTGGAATTTGAATGAAAGGTGTCATTTGAGGTCAGTGCCTTGCTTGGGAACAGCATTTTATTGGTTGCCAAGGAGTTTCACAGAACATCTTTACTTTGAATTCACTGTGCCCCAAGTTCCAATCTGAATTGATCTTTTAAGTAACCCTAGATTAATGGGGCTTGGCCAATTGTATACGATTAAGTGGTTGGCTGAATATTCTAAGCTCACAAAGGAGTGATGTTTAAATACCCGTGTACCAAATTATTCATTACAATGGGAAATGTACTTAGCATCCATATTCTAGGCTAAAACAGGCTTTCCTTGTCATTATATTGTCTTTTCTCTCCACCAGCCTATTGAGAGGAGATAAATTATGAGACTGGCTGAGCATGTGATTAGAAAGCTAGAATTAATGATGCATTCATTTCATTCTACAAGGCCTTGGTCTTACACTGTTTGAATGGATCAAATTCCTTATGTATATATTTTTTTACTGGAGTATGCTTGGATATGCTGCCATTGTACTGTTTTGAGACATTCTTTCCCCTTTACTTTTAATGTTAACCTCCTTTATTCTATTTTCTTTTTCTTTTTAAGATAATGTTAATTCTGGGCTGAGAGATGACTTAGCAGTTGAAAGCACCTACTATCAGCCCAAAGACTATCTGAATCATATGGTAGAAGGAGAGAACCAACTCCCATGGATTTTCCTCTGATTTTTGCACATGTGCTGCAAGACATGTATGCTTGCATTCACACATGCATGAATTTTAAAGAATGTTTTAAAAAGATAATGCTAATATCTATACTGGTATATGAATGTTTTGTTCACAGTTTTTTCCCCCAGTACTAGGACTTGAACTCAGGGCCTTATGTATACTATGCAAGCATTCTACCACTGAACTACATCCCTGACCTCTGCCTAGTTGGATTTTAAGAGAGCAGTTTGAAGTTTGGCTTTATTATTTAATAGTTATTACCCTTTCTGAATCTTAGATTCTACCTGTTGAAGAGGCATTCTCAGTCATTGTGATACTGTAGGTAAAACATTTGGGCTGTATATTACAGGCAGTAATAATGTATTATTTATTACAAGCCAGGGTAGACAGTTGACTGCTATAGGTTTTTATCACTGGAAGGCATTATTTGGTTCTAAGGAAAACAGCATTGGCAATTATCTTGATAAGTAAACTGCAGCACAGCACTTATGCAGTAGGACTTGCAGTGATAGAGGAAATGTTCTATATCTATGTAGTCCGGTATGTGGCAATGAGTCACATGACTGATGGGTCCTTGAAATGTGGTTCAGGAGACTGCAGAACTCAATATTTAATTTTAGCTAATTAAAATTTTAATAGCAACATGTGGCTAGTGGCTACTGCAGAGCTCTGAAACTTTTATTATTCATGGCCATGACAAGAACAGAGAATCCCAGTTTAGATTCCTTTTATTACTTTACACCTTTTTTCTGTCTCTGATTCTGGGTTTTCCAGAATCAACGATAGCACATGCCAGTGTTCTAGGCTTGTCATTGGCAATTGGCAAGGTTCAGCAGCCTTGAATCAAAGTCTAATTTTTGAGTTGCTGGAGATTGTGTCTCAAAAATTGACCCAATGACTATTTGCTTTAAAGCCACACAGGCTGCGTGTAAAACCAGAAATGCAGTCTAGAGGGATGCTTCTGCCAAGCCTAATTACCAGAGTTTGATGCCTGGGACCCACACAGTGAGAGGAAAGAACTGACTTGTGAAAGTTGTTCTCTGACTACCACTGGCACTGAGGTACTTGTGCACCCCCACTGCACTCCAGCCACCCACACAACACACAAATAAAAACAACAGCCTCTATAAGCTGAATCAAACCAGCATGAGTTCTGAGCTCTTGATGGTGGAATTTACAAAATAATCCCACACTCGTTCAGAATAACGTATAATAAAGGGTTATTTATTTAGGGAAGACTTACAGATCACTGTCCTAAATCACAATCCTCTGCACTAATGGGGAAAAGGAACAGAGTCTAGCAGCTGGAAATGAGAGCTGGAAGCAAGAGAGAGAGAGACAGTACGGGCACACACGCTTTTTAGCCGCATTTGTAGTATAAGAGACCATGCCCAAGTGGGCTGGTATCATAAAGGCTGTTGACTGAAGGAGGCGAAGGAGCTCCCACAGCAAGCTATGACTCAGAAAGATGTAACTTTGCCTTTTCTTTTGTTCTGTCTCTTTCTTTCTGCTGCTGGCCAGAACTTAGGAACCTCTTCACTCTGTCTTAAGCTCCCTCACCTCCATGTGACTATGTGCCTCCATGACAAGTGGCATAGCTTAAACCTTCTTTTCTCCATTTTCTTCCTCTGGGTAGCTGCTGAGATGTGTTTTTCTTTTAAAATCTAATAAAATTGCTCTTGAACTTCAGAAAAAGAATATAATTTCTAGACCTCAGAAGTGTAAGTATCTAGATCCCACTAATTCTGTGGAAAAGTAGAATTTCTGGAATTCAGACCACATATTCTGATTAAAAACAAAAACAACTTTCTGTAAACCACTGAAATGATTCTTACTGTTTTCATAAATGAAAAAAAACAGATTCACTTGTTAAAATAGTGAGATTTATAAGTTTGTCATTTCAATGTGTGTATGAGTAATTTTACAGTTAGCATCTTTGCTGGGAGACTTAGTTTCTAATGTTGATCATGTACTGGGTTCATGAAAATTTTGTTGTGTTTCTCACAATTTCTATATGCATATAGGAAGAGTATATCTGTCTTGTTTGTGAAACTAAACTAGAATAGCATTTTCTTTGACCTCTATACTTTGATTAAAGAATTAAAGATAGATAACTACTTTAAAGCAAACTCACAGGAGAATTCTTGATCTAAAATAAAATAGTAAGTACTTGACTTTAGAGAACACTCGAGTGATATATGCAAATGAGCTCTGATGAGGCTATTATATAATTACCATCATATTCACATGCCATTGCTTAACCAATGAATATTGGAACAGAAGCAGAGAGGCAATATTCTAGTTTTCCTTCAGTCATATTCTCTCTCTCTCTCTCGTGTGTGTGTGTGTGTGTGTGTGTTGTGCTGTAGGTGCACATGTGCCTGTGGGTGCTTCTACCTATGCATGCTCAGAGGCCAGAGGAGGCTATCAGTGTCCTATTCTATCATTCACCACTTTATTCCCTTGAGACACAGGGTCCTCAGTGAACCTGGAGCCATTCTGGCAGCATGTAAATACTGGGGACTTTCCTCTTTCTTCCCCCTATAGTTCTGACATTACAGGTGTGTGTCACTACGTCCCACTTTTTACATAGGTGCTGGGAATTTGAACTATGGTCTTCATGCTTGCCCAGCAAGCACTTTTACCCACAGATCCTGTTTCCAGTCCCCCTAGTTATGTTTTCTTAGTAGGCATGTTCTTAGTTATGAGGGTAGGGAAAGAAAGCAGCTTGCGATCTGACCATTTGTGTATACACTTCATTTTCAGTCTGTGCTTGTTGCCTCTGTCCTCTGCTTGGTCTGCAGTCAATATCCTAATCCCTCCTCTCTTCTTCAGTTCTGTTTCTTGGTCTAAATGATGTTAGTGTCTGGCGGGATATGTGTGGAAAGGATTGTGGTAAGCCAGGAGTAGACCTGTTAACTACTTTATTCAGCCAGTCCTGTATTTAGCCTTTATTTAATTTTGCCTTCCCAACCACATGATACTTGCAGTTCCTGGCCCATTCTGGGTTTATAGACTTGAATTGGCTTGCTTCCTGTTAAGTTCCTACTCTGAAGTATTTCAAGTTTTCTGTGTTGTGTGGTAAATCAGTTCACTCCTCTCTTGCTCTGTTTTGGGCAGATGTATTAAACCAGCTACCTGCTATATCTCCTTCCCCATTTTTTCCTTACAGCTTTATACTTAAAAGAATTACTATATTGTCATTAAGCTTTGAGAGGGAACGGGGATAAATATATTGTCTTACTTAGGGTTTCTATTGCTGTGAAGAGACACCATGACCACAGCAACTCTTATAAAGGATAACATTTAATTGGGGTGGCTTACAGTTTCAGAGGTTTAGTCCATTATAACCATGGTGGGCCACCGTAGCATGTAGGCAGACAGGGTGCTGGAGAAGGAGCTCAGAGTTCTACATCTTGACATGCAGGTAACAGAAAGTGAACTGTGTCACTGGACATAGCTTGAGCATAGGAGACCTCAAAGTCCTCCCCCACAGTGACATACTTTCCAACAAGGGTATACCTACTCCAACAAAGCCACATTTCCTAATAGTGCCACTCCCTATGGGCTTATGGGGACCAATTACATTCAAACTACCACATGTATGTAGTCAACATGTCATATTTCTAGAATATACACTCACTGTTAATTTAGAGTTACTCCATTACCTTTATTAGTGCTGTTACTTGGAATGTCTAGGAGAACTATTTAAAACATACTTTGAGGGCTGAGAATCAGAACTGGTAGAGTGTATGTCTAACAACAGAACTCTGGGTTCAATCCCCAGTACACTACTTTCTAAATTGAGAGTGATGTACCTTTCAGGAGTTATGTTAAAAGTGTTTCCATTTATTGTTAGTTAGTAATTTGTTTCAAATTAATATGAAGATTTCCACTTGATTTGTTTGACAGCATTTAATACAGTGTATTGAAGAGAAAAATGAACAAAGAATTGATCATTGGATTTGTTGACAGCTGGAAATGTGAGAGTGTTTGCCTAACATGGGCAAGGACCTGAGTTCAGTCTCCAGCTTCAAAACCAGAAGGAACCGGGGAGGGGTGGGGGGCAAGCAGAGAGAAAGAAAAAGTTAATCTGATTTCACATGGAAACTTTAACCTTCTATTAAAACGAGTAAATGTCAATGAGCTCTGCCATTCTGACACTCTGATTTAGAAGAGGAAGAGGTTGAAGGCAGTGAACAGCAGAGGTGACATTTCATGTTTGTCTTCTGTTGCTTGTAAATGAGCTTTGGGGGTTAATTAAAGAAGTTTCATTTATTGGTTGATTGCTGCTCAGTAAGTCCATATTTAGCGCTAGTTTTTTTATTTTCTCCAATTTTTCTAATATTTTTATAATAGCAGGTAACAAAACTATCAGTAAACAGAAGAGTTGCCACATCTAATGACATAGTCTGTCCATCTTTTGACTAATCCTCCCTGTGTAGAATAAGCTTATGTTTTGAAAGGTGAATGTCTCAAGCTGTTCTACTCTTGAGTATTTCTTAGAAAAGACAGAATGTTTTCTGTTGGATTTGATTGCATTGTAACAATCTTTACAATTTAAAAATTCTTGTTTGTTCATTTGTTTGTTTTCTTAAATTTCTGAGACAGGATCTCAGTGTGTAGCTTTGACTGGCTCAGAACTTATTATGTAGATCAGGCTGGCCAGGAACATACAGAGATCTGCCTGTTTCTGCCTCTGGAGTGAAGAGGTTCACTCTTCTTACTTGGTTCTTAGTAGAGTGATTTAGAAAATATGTTGATTTTTGACATCACTTAAAATAAAATTGTGGTAACACAGCTAGTGCAGGTTATTGTGCCTGTCTGTCACAGCTTTCTCATCCATAAACTACAGAGAGCAAGATTGTCTTTTTAGGAGGAATATATGGAAGGGAATGAATTGATCAGCATTAAGTGTAGAGTTAGTGTTTGAGTACATAAGGACACCTTGCCTGATTGTTGTGAGAATTAGATGTAATGATATTTGAAAGTGCTGAAAGACCTGACCTAAGTAAGAAAGGTTATCGGTGGAAATTATTTTCCATTGTATATGTTTACATGTTTACTCAATATTTTTACATTATACTACCCCCTTTCAACATCAAATTTTCTAGAAACCGGTTGATGACAGCTGAGCATTTGGATTCCATTTACAGTGCCTGGGATGTGGCAGAGGTTCATGTGCTGGTTTTAGAATCTTTAAGAGGTGTGCCTTCTTAAAGGTGTTTAGGTTGTGGAGGATGCCATCTTGGGGAGAGATTCATGTAGTTCTTATGTGATTCAGGTTAGGGTTTTTTTGTTGTTGTTGTTGTTTGTTTGTTTGTTTTTCCAAGACAGAGTTTCTCTGTAGCTTTGGACCTGTCCTGGAACTAGCTCTTGTAGACCAGGCTGGCCTCGAACTCAGAAATCAGCCTGCCTCTGAGTGCTGTGTGCCACCACCACCCAGCTCAAGCTAGTTCTTGTTAATACATTGTTATAAAAAGGCCAAACCAGGCCTTGTCTTGCTCTTTGGCTTCCTGTGTCATCATGTGCTCTTTGCCTGTTATGTGTGCTATGACATGGTACCATCTGCCATGTTTTGAGGTAGCCAGAGTGTCTTCACCTAGCCTAGCAGATGCCAGTGCCTGGCTTTGTATCTCCAGAACTGTGAGCTTAGTAAACTCATAAAAATGAAAGCTGTAGCCCCACGCATTTCCTAAACCAACAGCAAGAGTGGCACTGCCACATTTAAGTGTCTTCAACATTGGAATGCATCTTACACGTGCCTCAGTTGTTGGTGATGCTTTCCTTTTTGAAGGATATGAAAAATAACCATGCATTCCTGACGAGAATTTGATGAAGTAGTATTTTTGTTTTGTTTTTCGAGACAGGGTTTCTCTGTAGCTTTGGAGCCTGTCCTGGAACAAGCTCTTGTAGACCAGGCTGGCCTCGAACTCACAGAGATCCGCCTGCCTCTGCCTCCCAAGTGCTGGGATTAAAGGCATGCGCCACCACCACCAGGCCGAAGTAATATTTTTTAAAGATATCTCTTGAAATGCGAGCCATGAAGTAGTCTGAGATCCATAGATTAAAAAGAGAATTTATAGGCATGTAGGCATTGTAAAATTTAGTTCCCTTTGAGTTTACTTTTATTTTTGTTTTTAGTCTTTTCATCCTATATAATGACAAGCTTGTATTAAGAAGAGTAGCTAGCAGTGTTACATTGTGGTAACTATTATATTTGACCAAAAATCCAACATGTTTTGCAAAATTGAATAGTCATAGTATATATTTAGGAAGTCTAGAAAGCAAAACCTTGAAAAAATTTTCTCTGTCTAGTGAATGAAAGAGATTGGAATTTTGTATAAAAAAATAATGAAGTTTGGGATAACCAAGATAGGACTTTGCAATTTGATATCTCATAAAACTGGAACTGCTTTAAAATAGTTTAATAAAAGTAACAATCAGCTAACACTTAAAATTAAGTGATGAGTCAGTATAGTTTCTAGATATATTTTAACATGCACTTTGTTAGATGCTGTGGCTTACAGACGTTGAAGTGACATTGTGCCATAGGAATGTATGAATGAGCCATATAGACTTCAGTGGTAGAAGAATGCATCTTATCAGTTTTATTTTTTCATCAGAATAGGATCCTTGGACAAAGACATGTTTTAGTCTTCTGTCAGATCTGTTTTAGCTCAGGTGTGAGTGACTTTTCAAGGGCATTTGAATTGATGTAAGTTAAATAACATAATAAAGTAGTCGCATTGACATGGAAATGTATTTTTTTATTATTACTAATAAATAACTTGAAGTTGCCATAGTTTTGCTTTCTATAGTTTTTCTGTATTTTTAATTTTTAAATTATTTTTATTTCACATGTCTGAGTGTTTTACCTGCATATGTTTGTGTATCGTGTGTGCCTGATACCCACAGCCAGAAGAGGGCTTTAAATCCACTAGGATTACACACACACACACACACACACACACACACAGACAGTAGGTTATGGTACACCATATGGGTAATGGGAAGCAAACCTAGGTCCTCTGAGAGAGCAACCAGTTTGCTTTTAGCGCTGACCCATCTGCCCAGCCCCAATAGTTTTTTTTTTATTTTTTGTATTTTTTTTTTTTAAGTTTTTTGAGTAGCCCTTGATGTCCTGAAACTAATTCTGTGGACTGGGCTGTTCTCAAATTCACAGAGATGTGTCTGTCTCTGCCCTCTGGGTGTTGGGATTAAAGGCATGTGCCACCACTATTGGCTAATAGTTTTTTGTTTGTTTGTTTTGTTTTCTTGTAGACCAGGCTGGCCTTGGACTCACAGAGCTCTGCCTGCCTCTGCCTCCTGAGTGCTGAGATTAAAAGACGCTGCTACCACTGCCCAGCCATTTTTTTTAATTTAAAATTTTAGATCTTATTTATTTATTTTATGTACATATGTGAGTACCTGCATAAATGTCTGTGTACCCTGAGTGTGCCGCTATCCACAGAGGCCATAAAGATAGTGCTGAATTTCCTGGAGGTTGAGTTACAGGCAGTTGTGAGTTATGTGATGTGGGTGCTGGAAGGTGAGCCCAGGTCCTCTGCAGGAGTAGTAAGTGCTCTTAGCCACAGAGCCTTCTCTCAAGTCTCACTTTTATCTTATGGGAATAAAAATTTACTTTGATAAGAACTAACCAAAGATGTTACTTATGATCTACTAACAGGTGCATTTCATTATATAACATTTTTTTTTCAAATCTAGCTTGTTGTATTAATTATCTGTTGTATTATGGCAAGTTGTTACAAAATGTAGTGGCTTAAATTAATACACATGTCTCATGGTTTCTGTGTGGCAAGAATTTGGGAGCAGCTTAATCAGATGATTGGGTGAAGTTGTCAGTGTTTATCTTGAACTGAGAAGCAGTGTAGGGTGGCTCAGTCGGAGGGTTTGCACGTTTGTGCTGCACTTTTTTTGAGGCCTCAGCTCTGCTACATGGAGATCTTGATAGGGCTACTTGAGGTTTTCTTGGCTGGCTTTCTCAGGAGTGGGTGATACTAGACAGAACAAGAAGAAAAACACCGTATCTTTTGATCTATCTTCAGAAGTTCTACCCTGGCATCTCTGCAATATTCATCGCTTACACAAGCCTGCCATCTGTAGTACTGGAGGGGCTGCACACAAGCACTACTACCAGGAAGCAAGGATTATCAGAGATTGTTTACCACACTTCTTACCAAAACCAAAACCAAAAGGATACAGAAAAAAAAAAAGAAATATATGGGAACAGTCAGAAAATTTGAGACCAAGATAGAAGTTGTTTTAGGAAATAAGGTCTTACTCCCAAATATGAGCTATTTATTTTCTTTCTCAAATAAACATTGATCGTAAAGTGACTAATATTTAGCAATACTTGGGCATGGTACTTTGATAATTTTTCTGAATCTCAGATCTTCAATTGGTTAAGTGGGAATCATATACTTAAAAAAGATTTGCAAGTTTCTCTCTCTCTCTCTCTCTTTTTTTTTTTTTTTTTTTTTGGTTTTTCGAGACAGGGTTTCTCTGTGGCTTTGGAACCTGTCCTGGAACTAGCTCTTGTAGACCAGGCTGGCCTCAAACTCACAGAGATCCGCCTGCCTCTGCCTCCGGAGTGCTGGGATTGAAGGTGTGCGCCACCATCACCCGCTGCAAGTTTCTCTTAAAATAATAAATTAAGATATTCATAATATCTGATGATAGGTGTTCAGTAAATATAGCTACTATTACTTTTATAATTTTGATGGTAATCTTCATTGGCATTTTGAGAATTTTTTTTCATCCAAAAGACATACTACTAGACGTGTTGATTAGGGCATTTCCAGAAAGGTTTAATTGAAAACCTACATGATAGTTGGTGACACCATTATATGGGCTGGGGTTCTATACTGAATAAAAAGGAATAAGGAGGAATTCACCTGAATAACAGCATTTATTCCTGTCTGTTTCTGATTGGGTGTGATGGGACCAGCCCCTCACATTCCTGTTGCTGTGCTTTCTCTCTGTGATGAACTCTGTCCTCTGAACCTTCCCCCTTACATTGCTCTTGTCAATTGTTTGTCCCAGCAACAACAAAAAAGTAATACGAAAATTGTTACATAGAGTATAACTTTTGCCATGATAAACCTGACAGTGTGTGTTGCTGGTTGTTAGTTGATTTGTGGGAGGAATGTGCAGGTGTTTGGAGCTGTGGACTAGAGACAGGTCCCACAGTGCTCTAAGTGGAGCTTACTGGGCCATTTTGGTAGGATTTCAGAAAATCAGAATTCCAGGAGAAATGTGGACAATGGAGGCCTGACTCCTGAGGTTTCAGAGGGGAGCAAGATTCTATTGGGGAGTTGCTTAGAGGCCATTCATGTTATTTTCTGGCAAAGAATCTGTTTTCCATATGCCTGGATTCTGGTAAGTCAAGTGAGACTTAAGGCAAAAGTAATTATCTATAATAATTTGTTTGGCAGAGGCAATTTTAAGATAGGATAGTATTGACCTGTGTTGTGGCCACTGCTCTCTGCTCTTATCCTGGTTTAGAGGAGAGAGAGTAGCAAGTGAAACTAAAAGATTGACAGACAAGGAAAGGAGTGTGATTGAGCTTAAAGTTTTAACAAGGAGGTTGCATAGATCAATTGATTCCTGGTGACTTATTGTTATACCCATGAATAAATGCACCTCTCAAGCCTCATTAGAAAAGCTTTTATTGGCAGAAGATGGTGACTCACATAGAGACTCACAACTGGCCCAGTATACATAGAATAAGAGGCTGTGGAATGCTCATCTCTAGTGTGGGACATGTATGTCATACCTTCTCCTCCCAAGGCTCATGGATTATTTTGGAAGAGGAGGTAGGAAGAGTGTGAGAGCCAGAGGTGGTGGATGGACTACAAAGAAATAGTGTCTTTCCCACACAATGAGGGTAGCTGTACATATGAACTCACAATGGTTGTGACAACATGAACAAAATCTGGAGAGGGTGGTTGGGCATATAATCCTACCCCTAGTTGTGGAACAATTGTTAGCTTCTGGGTGAGAGAGAGTTTTCTTTAAGAGTGTAGCCCCTGGTAGGTTGACCACATTCCAGTGGAAGACCAAGTACCCAAGAGTATATGGGCAGCACAAATTGGGCTCGATGAATTTAAAAAAAAAAAAAAAAGGACACAAACTTGGACCAGTAAGGAAGGGGGAAGTGGATCTAGAATTGGGGAAGAGAGGGTATTATATCTTTAAAACACATTATACAGAATTTCATAGAAATTTAAAAAAGCAAATTAGTTTAAAAGGAGAGAGACTAAATTGAGAATGCCATTAAGGAACCCTATTCCAAAACAGCTGCCAAGGGAAGTATTTTTCTAGGTTCAGCTGCCAAGATGTACAGAGGGTACCATAGCTATGGTAGACAGGGGACAGGCTACAACTGGAGCTGACAGCAGGACTTGGCAGTGTTGTGCATGTAGTGCTGATTTTGCATGCATATGGAATATAAGACATGGGTCAGAGAGGTTTGCACCAAGATTCCAATTAGTTATTGAGGCCGGGCTGCATGTGGCAGGGTAGATTACCTGTAAGGATGCCTGGAGAGGCCATTTCATAAAGTTATGAAGGTGAAGCTTAAGTTGCAGTGGAGAAACTAGGATGTTGGAAGCTGTAGAACTATGGAACATTGGTGAAGAAAGCAGGAGGCCTGGTGTTGAGCTGGCTGGCTAAAAGAGGCTATATGTGCTGTAGGCAGCAGGGCTGGAGGACTGGGACTATCCAAGCCCTTCAGATGCTGGGCATGGAACTGCAAGATTTAGTGTGCCCTCTAGGTTCGCCTTTCCATTCCTCCCTTTTGGGATGTGAATGTTTTTTCTATGTCATTGTATAGTAAATGTATGTAATATGTGTTTTGATTTTACAGGGCCTCATGGTTAAGAGAATGTCTTGACTCTAAGAAGAAACTTTGGACTTTTGAATAATGTAGGAACTGTAAAGTTTGTGGGAACTTTTGAAATTGGAATGAATGAATGTGTTCATATTCATTGAACTATGGGTATGAGCCTTTTGGGGTCAGGCGTGGGTGGAATTTAAAGTGATCAGTTTAAGTCTTGTTGACAAGGGGTGTACTTGTAAGTGTACTTAGTCTTCATTTCAGCTTTCCTGGATTTGGATTTGTCTAGGAGATTCATCTCTGGGTGTTTCCAGAGAGGTTTAACTGAGGAGGGAAAACCTACCCTGAGCACAGGTAGCACCATGGGCATGGGGTCTAGACTGAATAGAAAGGGTTTTTTAAAAAGCCAGTTAAGCATCAGCATTCATCTCCCTCTGCCTCCTGACTTGATAGAATGTGACCAACTCTGCCACTCTCCCACCACCATGTCTTCCCACAATGATTGTCTTCTCAGACTGTGAGCTAAAGTAGCTCCTAAAATGCTCTAGTCAAGTGTTACCTCACAGAAATGAGAAAAAGGGACTTGGGCAATTATTGACTGGTATTTGTATCTTTAGCTCTAATATATATGCCAAGCAGTCATCTAAACAGTGATTCTCAGACAATTATTTTCAGTTTTAGTTTCTAAACGACTTGATAGCTTTCTTTATTTATTGCAATGTTTATGCACATCTATTTGGGGACCAGAGGTTGATGTCAGGTGTCTTTCGCTATTGCTTCCATCTTAATTTTTGAGGTAATTGTCTCATTGAATCTGGTACTAGCAGATTCTGATAGACTGGCTGGCCAACAAATCCCTGGGATCGTCTTTGTCTTGCTTCCCCAGTGCTGGTATTGCAGGTGTACACTGCCATGCAGGGCCTTTTTATGTGAGTCCTGGGGACCAAACACAGATTTTCATGGTTGTGGGGCAGGTACTTTACCAATTGGGCTGTCTCCCCAGCCTCTCCAGTTTTTCATTCTCACCCATAGTGTACATTCCTACCAACAATGTACAATTATCTACATTTTTATCAAGATGTTGTTGCTGTTGTAGTAGTAATGCTATCTTGCTGTGTCTTTGTTTTGTATCCCTTTGATAATGAGTGATATTAACATTTGTTCATGTGGCTATTGGCTCTTTGTATCCCTTATGTGGAAAAATAACCTCTTGAAGTCCTTTGAATCAGGCAGTGTGTGTGTGTGTGTGTGTGTGTGTGTGTGTGTGTGTGTGTGTGTGTGATATGTTTGGCTACTAGGAATCAAACCCAGGGTCTTATTCATGCTATGCAATCATTATGCACTGAAGCTATACATCCAGTGCATTGTTGAGAATGCCTGCATTAGCTTTCATAAGAGATGCTCATCTGCTGTGTTTTCTTATAGTCTCCCCTTTCTTCCTTCCTTCCTTCCTTCCTTCCTTCCTTCCTTCCTTCCTTCCTTCCCTCCTTCCTTCCTTCCTTCCTTCCTTCCTTTTTTAATGTGTAGGGTATTTTTACCAGCATATTTATCTGTCTGCCACATGCATGCCTAGTGTCCACAGAGGCTAGAAGAGGGCATTCTCCTGGAACTAGAATTACAGACAGTTATGGGCTACCATGTGGTGCTGGAAATTGAATCTGGGTTTTCTAGATCAGCAGGCAGTGTTCTTAACTGTTGAATCATCTCTTTAGTCGCTTGTAATGTTGTTTTTAGCTTTGATATTATGATTTTGCTGGCTGGAAAGGAGCTAGGAAATTTTCTTTGTATTTTTATTTTTTTAATAAACATTTGAAGAGGTTTAGTATTGATTCAGCTTTCTTACACATTATATATCCTGATTTTTCTGTTTTTTTGTGATTTAATATCGGTATGTTTTTATAAATTTCTAGGAATTTATCTAACTGGTCAGTATATAGTTGTTTATAGTGTCCCATAGCCCCTTTATCACTATAGAACTTGTAGCAGTATCCTCATGTCCATTTATGATTTTGCTAACTTCTGTTTTTTTCCCATCTACTTAGCTAAAGATTTGATACTGTCAAAGAAGCATCTTTGCTTTCACTGTATTTTCTCTTGTTTTACTATTTTATGTCATTTACTTACTCTAATAATTTTATTTTCTTCTGCTAGCCTTGGATTTAGTTTGTTCCTCTTTTTATAATTCTTTAGGTTTTAAAGTTAGGTTGTTGGTATGAGCTTTTTTAGCTTTTGTAGATATAAGTTTTCCTCTTTGCAACTGCTCTCACTATGTCTCATAAATGTGTGTTTTCCATTTCTAAATTTGTTTTGTGATTTGCTTGATCCATGAGTTATTTAAGGGAATATTGTTCAGTTTTCACATCTTATGAATTTTGTAATTTTATTAATTTTTTTGCTGATTTCTAAGTTCATTAGATTATGATCAAAGAAGATACTATGTACCATCCTTTAATATCTTTTGTGTCTACATTTGCCACATAAATAAAAATGATCCACATTGGACCCCTGAGACACACAACAGCTGCTATGCAGACAGCCCTGAGGACCCTAGGCACTTGTCCAGTAGAAACTCAGTGTCAGCCTAAACCAATAGAAAGACAAGAGTCTACAAGTTGAACTATCCTCCTCGTCCATCTATGTGTATGACTAGCAGTTTCCAGCTTTCTAGAACCTAGAAAAGAAACCAATACTTCTTCCTCCTCCTCTCAAGCCCATTTCTTTTCTACACATTTGGGAGGTATCATTACACAGGCATGGTTGACTATGTAGGGAGGCGATTAAACTTATTTCCAACACCTTGCCCTTCCCAGAAATTAAGAGCTAGGGCTGGCTGAAAGTTTTAACCCTGTAGTCAGTTGTTTTCTTTGGCTAGCCTCCATTCTGAAGCTGTTTGAGATTCTCCTCTAACCTCTACCCCTAGAGCGATTTCAGTATGTAAAAGACATGTAAAAGACAGTAAATTCTAAAGGTTTCATGAGTGCCAGCCAAGGACAATAAAGACCAAATATCTATTTTTTATTATATTGCCTATTCAAATTGCATACAGTGAATCTTACTGAATATTTTTTCATTTAAACATGTAAAGTTTTAATGTAGGTAATTTTCTTATACTTTTATAAAACAAAGTGAACAAAGATGAATTAATTTAAGAATTTTAAACTTTCTTATTTTGTTAGAGATCTTTTTAGTTAGGCTTGGATAGATATGGAACTAACAGGCTAATTATTAAGACAAAGCAAATAGTAAGTTCATTTGGGAAGACTATAATGTACTAGATGTGAATACTTTTGAAAGAGAATGGCCCACTCTAGAGGTTTATTTATTCCTTTTCTGTATTTATATACTTGAAAACTGTGGGTGGGTGGTTCTGGGGAAGTGTGATTTTGCTTGCCAGGAGACATTTAGCAGTATTGCAGCTGGGAGGTGAGGATTGATGCTGATGTCTCTAGATGTCACTAGAGATGCTGAGAACTCCTCCTCTTAAATTATTTAGCCCCAAATGTCACTTATATTAAGGTTGAAGAACTCCGTCATATGCCAGTTTGGGAATTGGCAGTAGTTAGCGGTATTTAAAACTTGAAATGGTTAAAGTCACTAAGTTTATGGCTAGTTCTTCATCCCTTATCTACTTAATGGGTTGACTATTTTGATTTATATGGGAAGCTCTCTTATCTTTAAATTAGTTCTCTTTCTCTCTTTAAAAAGCATTTATTTATTTTTTGGAGGGGGAGTCAAGGAAGCATGCGCCATAGTTCATTTGTGGAAGTCAGGGGGCAGCTTTGGAAGTTGGTTCTCTCCTTCCACCATGTGGGTCCTGAGTTTGAACTCAGGTCATCTGATTTGGCGCAGTAGCACTTACCTGCTGAGCTATCTCTCATCTCTGTCCTGAGAAATGCTTCTTATTCCAGCTCCCAACCTACTTATTGAGAAACTACACTGTAACTATCCAAATTACCTAAATATGGTTGCTAGCTAATCTACTATGTAATTTGAGGGAGAAAAACTATAAAATCCTTGTTCTTTTTATAGTCCTAAGCTTTTCAGTTTCACTAATAAACATATCTAAAATAGAAAGATTTCTGGGGATTAGGTATGGTGTCTCAAGCCTGCGGTCTCTGCACTCAGGAGACAGGGCAGTATTGCCATGATTTGTAGGCCAGTTCAGGCTACAGAATTTTTCTAGTTTTTTGCACTTTACTATGTAGGTCTAGTGTTTAGGACCTTTTTATTACTAAATTTCATTTATTAAGTGTGCATGTGCCATGTGGAGATCAGAACCTTCAGGAGTTGGTTCTCTCTAGTGTTTGAGTCCAAGGGATTGAATTCAGGCTATCAAGTTTGAGATTTTATGTTCATCCACCGTGCCAACCCCATCATTAAGGGCATTATTCTTTTTTGTTTTTTAAAAAAATCTACTATCTGTCTGTCTGTCTGTCTATCTTTCCAGACACAGTTTCCCTTCCCTCTCCTCCCACTCTCCTCTGTTCCTACACCCCAATCCACTCTTCTTCGCTTTCTGTTTAGGAAAATGCAGGTCTCCATTGAGTATCAATAAAACATGGCATATCAAGTTGCAGTAAGACCAGCCACCTCCCATGTATTAAGGCTGGGCAAGGTGACCCAGTATGAGGTGTAGGGTCCCAAAAGGCAGTAAAAAAGTCGGAGACAGCCCCTGTTCCCACTGTTAGGAGTCCCACAAGAGGACCAAACTGTTCTATATATGCAGAGTGCCTAGCAGTCCCATGTAGGCTCCTTTGTTGTCAGTTCAGTTTCTGTGAGCCCCTGTGAGCCTAGGTTAGTTGGTTCAGTGAGTTTTCTTATGGTGTCCTTGACCCCTCTGGCTCCTACAGCCCTTTCTCCCCCTCTTCAGCAAGATTCCCAAACTCTACCTAATGTTTTTGGCTGTGGGTCTGCATGTTTCTATCAGTTGCTGGATGATGACTCTGATGACAATTGGGCTAGGCACCAGTCTGGTCACAGGAGATGGCTAATTCAGGCTATGTATGAGCTGTTGTTAGGAGTCTTAGCTGGGGTCATCCAGCTAAGCCTGTAACTTCCTGGGAGATTCCCTTGTGCCAGGTTTTTACCTGACCCCGAAATGCCCCCACCTCCAGTAGTCTCTTTCAGTACTTTCCCCTGTGCTTCCACCTAACCTGATTGCTCATGTTCCCATCCCCACCCGCCATTAGTCCACTCACGCAATCTCTTTTATTCTCCACATTTTTCTTAATCCAGAGCATTTTTGATCTTTTAGGTGTGTCTTCATTTTCTGTTGCCCTTTCATTGTAAAGTATATAAATGAGCACTCCTTAAAGATTGTACAATGTGGGATGGATTATTAAAGTTACCTGAAATAGTTCACTAAATTTTTAATTTAGGAAACTAAATGTGGTTACTGAATAATAAAAAAGAATTGTTTAGCTCATGTGCTTTCAGTACAACTTATTTTGTAATTTCATGTATTATTTTTCCTTCTTTCTGATAGGCATTCAAGGATATGTTGTATTCAGCTCAGGACCAGGCACCTTCTGTCGAAGGTAAGATGAATTAACTTCTAGGTTTAGTCACATAAAAACCTCTTTTCAAGGAAAAATATTTTAAATACTGTACTATAAAATGAACATTATAACTTTCTCTATTATGTATGTCGTTTTGGTTTTGATATGATTTTTTTTAAGTATTTTAGCTTTTGTTTGTCTGTTTCACTCTTAACCTTGGATGCTTGTGATGAATCTTGTACTATATTCTTGAGTCATCAGTTATTGATTGGATATAAAGTGCTTCCCTTAGGCTCATATGCAAAGGTTTGATCCTAGTTGGTGACACTATTGGGGGAAATTGTGGCAACTTTTAGAGCTAGGCTGAGGCCTATTTGGAGCAAATAAGTCACTGGGAATGTGTCCCAGAATGACAGACCTTGTCCTCAGCCCCTTCTAGTCTCTCAGTGTTCTGCTATGCACTGAGCTGCTGTGTTGCCATGGCAGAAGAATAGAGCTAGCCAGTCATGGACTAAAGCCTCAGAAACTGTGAGCTGAAATCAACTTTTGTTCATTTTAAATTGTTTGTCTTGGGTATTTGGCACAGTGACAAAACAAAACAAAAAAAACCAACTGACAAACACATCATCTTAGGACTGTGAAACATTATTAGTTTAGTCGAAGGTTTTTCTGTTGCCTTTGTCAATCAATGGTGTGTAAAGTCCTTCTGTATATGTGTTGGTTTTATTGGTTAATGAATAAAGAAGCTGCTTTGTCCTGTGATAGGACAGAATAGAGCTAGGCTGGGAAAACTAAACTGAATGCTGGGAGAAAGTAGGTGGAGTCAATGAGAAGCCATGTAGCCCCACTGGAGACAGATGCCAGACACTAGATGGAACTTTACCCAGTAAGCCACAGCCATGTGGCGATATACAGATTAATGGAGATGGGTTAGTTTAGGATATAAGGGCTAGCCAGTACAAGCTAGAGCTAATAGGCCAAACAGTGATTTTTAATTAATACAGTTTCTGTGTGGTTATTTCAAGTCTGGGATGGCTGGGAATGAATGAGCAGCCTCCTACAACACCTCAGTGTTTATATCCATCCATCTATGAAGTCTTAGTCCATAATTAGTTAAACCAATACAACTTTTCTGTTTATACAGTACATGAAGCTGTATCAACAAAGTCTAAGACAAGATTTTAGCTTCAACTTTTTTTTCATTTATGTCTTGTAATGGTGGGGCATGCCATTGTATGCTTACACAGAGGTCACTGTGTGGGTTGCAGGGATTGAACTCAGGTCGCCAGACTTGGCAGCAGTGTCTTTACCTGCTGAGCCATCTCACAAGCCTCAGGCTTCAACATTTTAAAGGGAAGATATTTATTAGGACTTTATGATATCTAAAAAGTCCTTTGTCTTCTTTCTCTTTTTCTTTTCCCCACAAGCCTTAAGTTTTAGTAGAGTTAAAAGCTTTGATGCCAAAGAGGAGTATTTTTATATTAAATTGGCAATTACCAGTTATGTCTCACATGCAGCAAAACAGGGGTTCTTTTTATTTAACACAAACAATTTAAAAAAAAAAAGCAGCACTTTGTCCTCATCTCAGACTAATTGAAATAGGATCTTGGGGTGGAACATGGGCATTGTAATGCTTGGGGTACGTATTGATTTTTACAATTTTAAAACATTTTCCAGTGATCTCATGTATATTTGTATAACTATGGTAATGTCAGTTTAGTTCATACTACCCCTTAGGCATTAATTAGCCCTTAAGTTTGTATGTTTCTTAAATTCATTGATAATTTGGTTAGTTTATTTATATAAGGAATTGATATGGTATTCTTCTCTGTATGCCGTGAATATGTTTTATTATCATTGGATAATAAAAAAAAGCTGCTTTGACCGATGACTCAGGCATATTTGTAGTTAGCTCTTCTTAAATTAACTTCTTAAATTAATTTCTGTTAGTCTGTGTATTGCCACGTGACCATGGCATTACCTCATTTTCTACATGCCTTCTTTCCTCAGTGGCTGGCTGGGGTCTTTCTCATTCAGCAGCTACATGGCATCTCCCTGACTCTACCTTCTTTCTGCCTGCATTCAGTTTAGCTTTCCCACCTACCTATATTCTGCCCTGCCATAGTCCAAAGCAGCTTTTTATTAACCTGTGGTAATAATACCTATTCACAGCATACAGAGGGGAATCCCACATCGAAGAATTTTTTTTTAAAGACAGTGTTTCATATAGTCATGGCTGACCTCAAACTCACCAAATAACCTGAACTACCTTAAACTGGATCCTTCTACCTCTGCTCCCTGGGCATTGGGATTATAAGCATTTGTCATCACTGTAGCAGGAATTCTAAATTGTTCTAATAATAAAAACCCAGTTATCAGGGGGTGAAGGCTGAAGAATCAGAGAAGCAGGGCAGCCAGCCACTAGAGTTCTTACCTCTACCAAGGCTCAGACCAAAAGGAAGATCATGTCCTCAGACTGCACTCTCAGACTGTCCTCAGACTGACTGCCTCAGACTGACTACCTCAGACTATGACTGAGCTCCTGTCTCCTGCTGCCTTATAGTCCTCTCTCCTCCCAGCCTTTTCCCTTCCTGTCTCTACCTCCCTAGTGCTAGGATTAAAGACATGTGGCTACCAAGTACTGGGATTAAAGGTGTGATTCACCACTGCCCAGCTGTTTTTTCTTTTAGACTGGATCAATTTCATGTAGCCCAGCCTGGCCTTGAACTCACAGAGATCCATCTGCCTCTGTCTCCTGAGTGCTGGGATTAAAGGTGTGCACCACCACTGTCTGGTGTCTGTGGCTAACTAGTGGCTTAGCTCTGAACTCTTATCTTGAGGCAAGCTTTATTTGTTAAATTATAAGCAAAATATCACTACACATTACATCATGTCATATCATATAAAGAATGTTTTTTAATAGTATCTAATGGGCATTTATTTTTTTAAAATGTTTATTATTGAATAAGTAAAAGCTGTACTATGTTATTTAGATATGTTAAAAGTTTATAGCTTATTGTTAATATTAAAGAACGTGTATAAAATTTGGAATTTGTCTAATTCTCTAAATGCAATCTTTGAAAAGACTTAAGGTAGCACCACAGCAAGCTTCTAATACGATTATAATAAGTTATATAATAATAACTACCATAGATATGAAAGAAGTAGCAGCTGAGGAAATCTGAGTAAATTTTGGACTTTGACTAATAATAACATAACATTATTATTAATTATTAATTGTGGTAAACTGTTATATAAGATGCTCATGACAGGAAATGGGTGGGGGTAGATGGGAACACTTTGTACTATCTTTGTCACTTTTTTGGTGAATTTAAAACTATTTTTAATTGAAAATTTTATTTTAAAAGAAAATAGATACCATAAGGTTTTATGCAGCTGCCAGAAGCTAAATGTAGATCGAACTTTTCAGTTTTCTAAGGTTCCAAGGATAGGATAAAGGAGAATGTAATTTCAAAGTACACATGAAAGGGCCATGGAAATAGCTCAGAAGTAAAGGTGCTTACCATGCAAGCCAGATGACCTGAGTCTGATTTCTGGAGCCCAGGTAAAGGTGGAGGAGACAGCTAACACTACAGAGTTGTTCTCTGACCTATGCACATGTTGTGGCATGTGCCTCCACACACATACATCATGCATACACACACAATATCAAGATTTTTTAAAATTTAAACATGCATGAGGCAGATATATACTAGTTCCTTAGGAAAGGTCAACTTCGGGCAATAAATAAAAGGTTTCCTTTGACCTCTATGAAGAATATTTGGTTTATATGGTGGATAGGATCTCTAATAACAGTTTCCCAGAAAGCACGAGACACCGAGTTTCACAAGGTTGCTTTCTATGATCCAAGGATGCAATCTAAAAATGTATTACTATGAACCACAAGTGCCCTATCTGGTTTTATGTTGATTTCACCTCCTGTACCCTCCACTTGCTTGGTAGCTCCAGCTTTGCCTTCCTTTCTGTCTCTTAAGTCTGGCCATGCTTGGACTTGTATTAGAGCTATAAGTATGGGCCACTGTGCCTACCTCTAGAGTACAAATCTTTCGAGATCAAGATTTTTTAAATTTTTTCTACTGTTTAATATCTAGTATCTAAAATATATATGACCTTTACACATTCACTTGGTTCATGAATAAGTAAGAATATATAAATTTTTACCTCCAATTTTATTTGAAGCCTAAGTGTTGTCTTTAGGGAGAAAGAACAAATCAACCCAATTTGCTTCTTTTTGTAGTGATTTTTGTGTGTTTGGTTTTTTTTCCCCTTCTCCTGTGGGTGGACTTTTCTGCCCCACAAGCCACACCCCAGATATCCACACAGAAACTTAATATTAATTATAGATGCTTGAGTAATAGCTTAAGTTTGTTTTTAGCTAGGTCTTATAACTTAAATTAATTCATTTCTATTAATCTGTGTGCTGCCCTGAGGCCTGTTTACCTCATGTACATATTTCCTATCCTGCTCACTCTGTGTCTCATGGAGTCTCCTCATACTCCGTGACTCCTCCCTTCTTCCTCCCAGTGTTCTCGCTGCCCCAAAAATACTGTCTAGTTCTTGACCAGTCAGATCTTTATTAGCAATGAGAGCAACACAACAATGCACAGAAGGATTATTTCACGGCATTCTCCTTTAGAATACAGGATTTTACCTGCTGCTTAGATGATCGGACATTTTCTTTGTTGTGTTTTATGTTGATGTAATTTGAAGTGACAAATAGCTTTCTTTAAAATGAGTAAAACACATGAGGCAAGATCCTAATTTTGTGACATTAAATTGTTTTGATGCCCAAGGCATGACAAATTATTGAGACTATATTTTCTTTGCAGGAGGACACTGTTTCTTTTGTGCTTTAATATTTTGATATATCTCCTTTCAAAGATATGTGAAGTGTAGGTATAGATTTGAAAGATTACATGTGAGTTGTTAGGCTTTTTTTTCCCCTCAGTGTAGTTAAAAATTTAAATGATACTGAATTAAGATAGAAAGAATGGCCGTTTTCCTTTTCACTATTTAGTAATGCATTCCTCTTGGTGGGAAATATACTTAGCCAACCTTAGCTAAATACAGCTAGTTCATTAGTTTAAAACAGCTATCTGACTTGATGTAAGTAACTGTCTATCAGCCTATTCTGTGTTTTTCTAACATTTTTTTCTTTAATCTTTAATTTTAATTTTTTTAATTAAAATTTAATTTAATTTTTTCTTTAAGATTGATTCTTAAAGAATTCTTAAAGAATCTTTTAATAAAATTAAAAGATTCTTTTAATTTTTTCTTTAAGATTGAGCTCTTAGTAGTGCTGAAGATAAAAGTATGCTTGTAAATAATTCATTCTGATGATCTGCTTGAATGAACAGAGTTCACCTTTTTTAACAGAGACACCTTGTGTCTCACCTCTGTCCCTAGATCTTAGTTGCTTTTAGCAGATGTGAGCTTTTTTTCTTAAGATCGAACTGCATTTATAAAATTCATGAAGTAGTTTCTGCATATGTAGGATTACTGTGAAGTGTACATCCATAATATCTTACTTTTTCACGATGTTTAAAATCTGGTCTCATAGTCCCCAGTTTCTTTTTTATTAGGTTTTCTCAATATTGTTTTTTATAGGTTTTATGACTCAGAAATAAAATCTTTGATGTTTATAAAAGAAAGAGCTATGTTAATGTGCCCCCTTTTCAGCTGGGTGGCTGCGAAGAGTAGCTTTTCCTGTCTGGGTGGTGGTTTTTGTCATTATGTTTTCAAAAATCCTTCTGCTTAAGATGAGTTTGTTGTAAGAGAAGACTAAACTAGGGGGTGGTAATGGAATGCTCAGATTATTTCTAGCAACTATTTTTTGAGAACTGTGAAGAAATAAATATGACTAAGAATTGAAAATTGAGTAAGGCCCAAACCATCTATTGTCATTTCTTCAAAAATTTTTTATTCTTTCATTAACTTCTGTTAGAAAGAATATAAAACCCTGATTGATGCCACGAGTCATGAAATAGAGTTAAGGGCATGCCTTATTTTCTTCATCTCATGTTTATTTTGGAAAAGGATTGCATATTTATTTCATTTGCAGTGTAAAGTGACAGCTTGTAGATGAAAATGACTTAGTCCCTGGAAAACTGGTCTTGTGTGTGTGTTCTTGGAAGATGCTGCCAACCTCAGTGTGTTTTGGTAATAGAGTGCTTCTGAAGAGCAAATAGCATTACTGTTCCAGAGATGAACTATCTACTCTTTTGCAGAAAGTGAATTAGAGATAATTTAATGCTCATTCGTAGACATTAACTAATCATATAAATAGGTAACAGAATTCTATTATAAAAATAAATGCAACTCAGTAGACTATAGATGGGATACTGGAGGAAATGAAATGTTTCTAATGCAGGTTTTTAATCTTGGTGATCCTGCAGAGTCAAGTACCTTTAGTATAACATATAGAGTCACCATTAATCACACAGTGCTGTTTCTTGGCTTATGAGAACAGCACAGAACAGACAACATTAAAAATGTGTGCTCGCATGTAAGGTAAGTCATTTAGAAATTTATAGTGAATGGGTAGGATCTACCATATGATAAAAATGCTACAAGCACCATTTATTTGCTGCTAGTACAGAATTTACATTAAAAAAAAATCCAACTGGGCAGTGGTGGCGCACACTTTTAATCCCAGCACTTGGGAGGCAGAAGCAGGCAGATTTCCGAGTTCATAGCCAGTCAGGTCTACACAGTGACTTTCAGGACAGCCAAAGCAATACAGAGAAACTCTGTCTGGAAAAATTAAACAAAAATCTAGGACTGGCAAGATGATTCAGCAGGTGCCATACAAACCTGATGACCTGTTTGGTTTCTATACCCACAGAAAAGTTAAAGCAGAGAACTAACTCCTGAAAGTTGCCCTCTGACCTCCACGTTCAAGCCATGACATGTACACATACACACATCACACACACAAACACCAAAAAAAATTAAATAACAAATTTTTAAAATCCTTTAAAAATTCGAATGCTGGCATTATCCAGAATAATGTAGCAGATATGATAGTTAGTATTAGTTCTCAGTTTGCCAGAATTTAGAATCACCTGGGAGGTAGGCATCCGGACAGGTATATGTGGGACTTTTGGATTACATTACTAAATGTAAGTAAGAAGTGCTATCTTTGTTTAGTTTGTTTTGTTTTCATTTAGGTTATAACTATGTATCTCTGACTGTCTGGAATTCACTGTGTAGACCAGGTTGGTTTTAAACTCACATAGATCTGCCTCTGCCTACTGAATGCTGGGATTAAAGGCGTGTGCCACTGTGCCTGGTTGAGAAGACCCATCTTCATTGTGGACATAACCTGAGCTGTATAAATGGAGAAAGGAAACTGGGCACTAGATTACTTGTGTTTATTCCTCTTTGTTCCTGATTGGGTGTCATGTGACCAGCCACCTCAATGGGCTGTGACTACAAGGCTGTGAATTAAAATAAGCCCTTTCTCCCTAAGTTGTATTTGTTAGAGTATTTTATCATAGCAATGGGAAAATAAACTGAGATAACAAGTTTATAATGATTAGAAGTTTGAACTATGTTCACTGAAACATATGTCTTGCATTAATGTTTTACATTCCATATTTATACTAAAAATTTATATACAAATGAAACTACAGTCAGTACCTGATTGTTATTCCCCCACTTTTCTAATTCTAGTCTGGGACCCAGATAGACCTTGCCAATTTATGATGGAATCTTGACTCTTTTAGTTGCTTCCAGGAAGGTTTTCTGCCTGTAGAAACTGCATACTGGGCTCTTTTTTTAATGTAATTGCTGTTGGGCTGTTCATTGAAATGAAATAAATACATGTATATACCTGAAAACATACAAAGATAAATCACATGTGTGTCTGTTTAAAAAACAAAATACTTTGTTAAATGTTAGATTCTTAGTAAGTCTACTTTGGATTTGAAAAAGTGTGTGTTAGTTGAAATGTGATAGTTTTTAGTTTGAGTAATATTCTCGAGTGGCACCACAAGCTCAGGTCCTTAGGACAGGAGTGTGGAGGATGAGGAATCCATTAATTACATTTTCATTTTCTTAGTCTGGGTATGAGGTGAAACATTGTTTATCACCTAGGAGATTGAGTGGCAATTTATGGCTCTTGACGAGAAACTGACCTGCTATATGTTTGTTGCAAGAGGTGCACTCAGTGGGATTGGAAAAGGAAATTGAATTTATATTGGTATGTTATCACATGCAATTAATTTTGCATATATACCAGAGGAACATGAATATTTTTCCAGGTAGAAATATCTATCTATGCTCTGGCATAGTGTGATAAATATATTTTAGAGTTTTGTTCTTACAGTCACTGTGCAGTTTTAAAATATGAGATTCTCACTAGGTTTTTCATAAAGGAATGCTTTTTGTCATTACAATGAAAAAAATAGCTGTGCATTTCTTTACAAAGAATTAGATCAGAATAAGGTAATTTGTATGGTGAAATGTACTATTTGCATATTTTTGGGTTTTTTTCCTATAATAAAAAAATACAGATCTCTGTGTTACTAAAATGTTGTTATCTTTTAAGACTCCAGCAACTTTTTGCTTTAAAAATAGTCATGATTCACTTATGACATCGTAAATAACATTATGACAGAAATAGTTAAGAGTATAAAATAATATTGTAGATTAGAAAAATATATATCTTCATGGGCATTTTATCCAGTGACCACAAAATCATCTCATTTTTAAGTGAAGTAGTGGGAGAATGCTTAGTAGAGGAGATGGGATTTTATTCATATCTTGAAGAAAGAGCCTTCTAGGCAGAAAGAAATTTTATAAAAACCATACTTGTAACTTCAGCGCTTGGGAGAATTTAGACTTGATGATTGTGAGTTCAAGGTCAAACGTCAGCAGTACTATGTCTCAAAAAACAATTGTAATTAAGGAACAGGTTACAAAAAAAAAAAACTAAAGCAAAAACTATTGTCAGTAAGCAAATTAGTAACTGTGGAACTGTCAAATCATCTTGTTGCCTGGCATATTAACTTTGTCTTTATGCTGTTGTATTTTATTAAACAGATTTGTGTTTGTGTAGAAATAATGGTAATTTTGGCATAGTTAGTATAACCCTTGGCTTCTGTAGCTTTCATATATACCGAGAATGTAGTCAACACCACAGTTGTGATCTTTGGGCAAACCAATTACTTTTGTCTTTTAATATTCATACATGCTTAGTTCTGTTTTATAGAATGCACTTTCTCTGGAAATGCTACTTACTAGTAACTCCTCCTCCTTTAAGGCCCAGCTAAAAGTCGTGTCCTTTCTGATCTTTAAGGATACTGTATTATGTATATTTTAAAATTCTGCTTATGTTAATGTGTAGGGAGACCAGAAAATTAATGATATTACGGTGTACAGTTACATGTGGTGGCCCAGGCCTGTAATCTCAGCCTATTAGAAATGGAGGCAGGAGGATCCTGTTTTAAAGCCAGCCTGGGCTACAGTAAATAGAAGTCTAGCCTGAGCTACATTTAAGACTCTATCTAACCTAGTTTCTTCCTCCAAATTGTTCAGGGTACTAAATAGCTGGCATGGTCTTATATCGTTCATGGCATATAAATCCCTAAACAAAATGGCTGACAAAGCCTGGAGAACTGCAAACCATTACCCAGACTTTTAGATTAGGCTACCTCAGAGAATTTATAGATATTGCTACATGTGTGTGTTTATGTATGTGTATATGGTGTGTGTTTGTATGTATGTGTGTGTGTGTGTGTATATATATATATATGTATGTATATATTTGTGTGTGTATTTTGGTTTTTTGTTTGTTTTTGTTTTTTTTTAAAGACTGTGTAGCTCTGGCCATCCTGGAACTTGCTCTGTAGACCAGGCTGTCCTCAAACTCAGAGATCCTCCTGCCTCTGCCTCCATAGTGCTAGGACTAAAGCCATGTGCCACCACTGCTTACCTAGTGAAAATCACTAGTTGGTAGATGAGAGAGTAAGTGGTAGGAAGCACTCAGTGATACATTCCACATATGCATTGCAGTCCTAGAGATCCAGTTTTGAGCAATACCAAGTACTGCTTGACAATAAAGAGCAAAACTAAGGCTTACTATTACTGATTCTTATAATGTACTTGCCCTGTTTTCAATATAGGGTTTTAATTTATTGCTACAGCTATTGCTGTTATTACTCTGGTTTTCAGATATGTTTTCTGTCTCCTGAATGTAACTTTGAAAAGGTAATACTTTTCTTGTATAAGCTCCTGGAAATAAATATTGTTATGTGATGAGTGGCTGCTATCATGGTCATTGACATGTTTGTTATGTCTCATTAAGAAGGTTCTGTTAGAGATTTCAACAATGTATGTTGGACATGCTCAAATGTTTTTCTTTTATACTTAATTGGGACAGTATTAAGTATTTTTTCTTTCTTAAAACATGAATTAAATTTATTGATGTATCTTTATTTTTTTGTTTTATTTTCATTTGGTTTAGGCTTGCGATAGGACTCCAGAGTGATTAAAGAGCTGTCTAGGGCTCTGAGTGTATTGGTGCAGATCTGTAATCCCAGCACTTGGGAAGCTGAGGCAGGAGACAGTCTGAGGATACTTGTGTGATGTAGTAAGGCCCAGTCTCAACAAAACTCAAAGAAAGATGAAAAAAATGCTGTCTGGGTGATCGAGGGACACAGAGATAGAGAGGATAGAGGAGAGTTCAGGAAGAAGCCCTGGCACCTAGAGATGCAGAGTGGCTTCTCAGAGGTTCCTAAGCTCTGGAGGCTCTTGGTCTTGCCTGAGGGAGAACATTTCTAACTGGTATCTGTCTGGGACTGTCAGTGTGTAGAGGTGAGCCAGATGCTTGTCGATCTTCTCATTGAGTTTTACTTTTTTATCTAAGAAGTGGGTCCCTAGGATGTCACAGAGATTGGAGTCCAGATGGACAGAACTCAGGGTATGACGTTTGACAAGGTTTAGGTTCTTCAAGTCCGTATTGGCTTCTGGGGTACTGAGGGCTTTGACTCATCTTGAGAAAATGCCTGAATATTCCTAAAGAGGACATCATGAAGCTCCTGCCCTGGTTTTGTATGCTGGAGGTGCTTGGTACCCTTGTACGTTAGATCCAGTGAGTTGGAGAGGTCATGGTTGTTGAATAATAATAGGTCAACCAAAGGTATGAATACACACACCCACGTCTCCGATTGTTTGCATGAAGAATGTGTGTGTGTGTGTGTGTGTGTGTGTATGTGTTTGTAAGATATATTGGTCTAGTTTTATGTTGTTTTGCTTTTAATTCCCCCTTTTTTGAATTGGGTTAATGTTGGTAGCATAATGAGTTGGAATTTTCCCTCTATTTTGTTTTTGTAGACTTTTTGTATAGAGTAATGATTTCCTTAAATGTTAAATTCCTAATGAAACCATCTTGCTTTGCAGTTTTCTTTTTAATCAGTGCTTTCCTTCTCACCTCACAGGCACTCTATATCCCTGAGCTCCATCCTCCAGTTTCTCTTTTTTCTATTTTGACAGGATTGCACTGTGTAGATGCGTAGTCCTCTTGCCTCTGCCTCCCTTTTTAAATCCTGGAGTTACAGGCAAGTGCTACTACCACAGCTGGCCTCTGACTGTCTTTTTAAAATCTGTAGTTAAAGATCTTGTTTCTTAAAAAAAATAAAAAAAAAATTAAAAAAAAGATCTTGTTTCTTGTTGATACTAGGGATTTATACATTATCTTTTTTCCTAATAAATACGAAGAAAATGCTATGAGTTTTGTGGATCTTGTCAAAGTATCACATTTTTATATCATTAGTTGTCTTTTGAGTTTTGATCTTTATTATTTATTTCCTTTTTTGGTTCCTTGGACTTATCTTGCCCTTCTTTTTCTGTTTTTTCAACTGTAAGCTTTTGTCTATTTTAAAGATTCTTGCTTTATGTGGATCCCTCTGCATGTCCAAAGTCCAGGCTTCATGCCTGGTAGCTAAACCAGTAAGCATGCCAGACTGAGTTTCACAGAAGGTCAACTTGCCTCTCTTTGGTTCTTTCCTCTCTGGAATTAGGTACTTCACCTCTAGTTTTTGCTCTTTAGTTATTTGCTACTTTGAAGCAGATACCTAAAGTAAATTCCACTCTCTGGTTTATACCTTGTGAGTGCCGCTACTTTTTACCTGGAAGTAACCCTTCTAAAACAGATGAATTTTGAGCTTTCAGCAGTTTGCTCATTGCCTAGCAGTTCATGCTGGTTCACAAAAGCAAGTTGTCTGATTGTTGATCTCTTTTCTTTTGGAGTTGGTTTCCCTAAATGACTGGGCAAATGCTGGAGGCATGTCATTTCAGGTCAGATCCTTCAAGCCTGTCAGGTTCTGCTTATAGAGGATAAAATGTGAGATGAATGAAAACATAATTAGTGGAACTCTTAGCTAACTGAACAAATTCTATTCAAAGAGTATTGACAGTTTCATGTGAGCCAAAAGTGTTTTCATCCAAGTGTATGCTTTAGAGATACCTGAGGATTGTTGAAAATGTCCTAGTAGCTGAATCCCATGCTATACTCACTGTATCCGAATCTTGGGAGACCAGTTAGGAAATGTTACTTTCAGAGTGCATTTGTAGAAACTATGATGGAAACGTCTAGCTAATATGGTGAATTGAGCACTATAGTTCCTGAGCTTTCTCACACAAGCTTGTGATCATTGTCCACATCTCTTTTCAGTCTTATATTTAGTGTTGGTAGCTTGAAATTAGATATGATGGCATTGTTTCTATTGTAGAAATCGATACTGTTTACAGACTAGTCTGTCACTCTGGAGAACAATTACTATCTCTATTAGAATAAGATTGAAGAGATGTGAAGTTATAAACCCCTGGAGGAAGGGAGAATGAAAACATGGTTAAATATAATTTAAAGATATTTAGGGGCTGGAGAGATGGCTCAGTGGTTAAGAGCGTTGCCTGCTCTTCCAAAGGTCCCGAGTTCAATTCCCAGCAACCACATGGTGGTTCACAACCATCTGTAATGAGATCTGGTGCCCTCTTCTGGCCTGCAGACATACACACAGACAATATTGTATACATAATAAATAAATGAATATTTTAAAAAAAAAGATATTTAGGGATTTAACTATTTCCTTGGTATGAGCCACGAGTAAAATCCTAGTCATCAGTATATAGTAAGTTTTATAGAACAGCAATAGCAAAAACTGTAGAGCACCCTCAACCCATGTCTGGAATATTGAGTATGATAATGGGTACTGAACTTTTCTAGAAATGAGCCATTAGCATATGGAAATAGGCATGGAGTAGCAGTGGTTAAAGAAGCTTAGCATAGAGTACTTGGGGGATACATGGATAATAAGAAGAACTTGGATGGTGAACAAGAAATAGGACTAGGTGGTAATTTTTACTTTTCAGAACTTCCAGAAAATTTAAATTGCTCCAAAATTAAATTGGTGGATATATAGTAGGTTTACAGAATGTATGATGGGTAGCTGTTACAATGGATTTTAGAGAAAAAATTTGCTTTATGTTGGAAGATAGATTAAATTGGTGACTTAACTGTGGTTGCAAATCAGAATTACCAGATAATATAAAAAAGAAGCTTGGTAGTGTATTCCTTTAACCCCAGTGTTCTTGTGCTGTGTGAGATGGAAAACAGAAGCAGGCAGATCACTGAGTTCAAGGCTAGACTGGTTTATATAGTAAGTTTCAGGACAGCCAGAGCACCATAGTGAAGCCCTGTCTCAAAAAACTAAAACCAAAACCAAACCAAACCAACAAACAAATCAGAAGTGTGATGTTAGCTTATAAAACTGATTAAATCGGGGCTGGAGAGATGGCTCAGTGGTTAAGAGCTTTGCCTGCTCTTCCAAAGATCCTGAGTTCAATTCCCAGCAACTACATGTGCTCACAACCATCTGTAATGAGATTTGGTGCCCTCTTCTGGCAGGGATACATGCAGGCAGATCACTGAATACATAATAAATCTTTTAAAAAAATTAAAAAAAACTGATTAAATCAGAATCTGTGGACTTGGCAACTGTATGTTTTTATACAGCTTTTCAGGTATTATATTATACAACAAAGCTTGAGAATCATTGGAATAGATAAATCCTAGTCTAATTCTATCTGTACAATGGCCCCACTTTGTTTTCCAGGAAAGGACTTTGAAAATATAGATTTATTGACTCTGAGAACAGGAATTCTCATTCTAGAAACTATTAAGTATCTGTATGGTGATTTCATAATGAATAGCAAAAAATTGATCTTTAAGATCCCTATTCAAATAAAAATGCATTTAAAATCCATGGAACAATAAAGGAAAGGTTTTATTTTTAGAGTTTTATTTCTTGTGTATAAAATGTGATTAGGCGACTTTTGCAAAATATTGGTTAACCTCAGCATTAATCATGTTTGGGCTTATAGTCTTTTCAACTTTCTTCTTTATTGGTTTTATAATTTGACAGAAAAATAAAAACAGCAATAACAATTACACACACACACACACGCACACACACGCACACACGCACACACGCAGCAACATCCAGTTCCAATAGTGCTGATCTTAGAGTGAAAGGAGATAGGAGGCTGATAATGTCCTGGAGATAAGCTGCATTACATTTATATTCTTACTTTTTTAAAAAGTGTTCATGTATGATTTTATGTGGTTACAATCTTTCTAGAAAAAATGAATTATTGGCATACTATATTGAGTGCTTGGAGCAGAAACTCTTGGAAACACACATAGCTTCTCCCTGAGAGTATTAATATCTGAAATAAGAAACTGGTTGCTAGTAATATGCAGAAAGAGACCCTCCAGCTAGAAAAAAAACTTAGCATACAGAGCTCAGTGTCATTAATAATGGTTTTGATAATTCATAGTTCATTTTCATAGTTCAGTGAACTGTAGGGACCATGCCTTTAAATGACGAATTAATGGGTACAGTCCTTATTCCCCAGGGTAGAGGGGTTGGGAAGGGAAGCTCCCCCTTCACCCCCTCCACTCCCACCGCCACACCCCTGTTCCTTTTTCCTATTCAGGTACTGAATAGCCTGACTCTGCTTATCTTCCAGGATCAGATGAAATTGGTACTTTCACGGTTGTATAGCTTTGCCCAACCTGAGTTCTTTTCTTCTTCACCTCTCTCAGGCAGGCTGAATCCACTATCTTTCTTGGTATTTCTGCCTTTCAGCTACTCCTGTTGTTTGACTATTGCTCAGTCTCTTTCAGTCTGTCCTTGCATTCTTCTTTTTTTCTGTCTCTTACCCAGTCTGCCCATTTCTCTCTCCTTTTTTGTCTTTCTGTTTCTTCCTGGCCACCTGTCTTTCTTAATGTCTTGACCATTTACAATTTTCTTGTCTGTGTTCTGCTGAAAGATCTCCTTGAATTTATGCTTGCCCCAGTGCCCTTGTTGCTTTCCTCTCCCTCACCATTTATTTTCTTCCCCTTCTTACTGATACCTGTGATGCCTATCACTCACCTTTAATGCGCTCTTTCACAGTATAGAGGTATTACTGAGAAGTACTTCAAGTGCTGAAACTGCAGACTTGTCCTGGGGTGGTGAAGGAGTATTAATAGAATACTTAGATTATACAAAGTGCTAATGCAAGGTAGTTTTACAATTTCAGCATTAGATTTTACTGTTTTCCATTCATTGCTATCATATATTTGTATGGAATTTGGGGGACTTAAGGGATAAAATGTGGGTAATGTGTAAAAATCATCAGGATATATGGTTGGTGGTGTCCAGTGATTTCAAAGTTTGGAAGTTATGCTGAGTATACCTGATTGGCTATAACTATTAAGCTATTTGCATTTAACTGCTTTATTAAGTGGAAATATGAGGCTTTTTTTAAATGGGTGATGGCTCCCTATGAGTGGAGCCCTCTTATACTATTTTTTAATTAATTAATTTTTTTGCATACCATTCCAGTTCCCCACCCCTCCTCCCCTCCTGCTTTCCCTCTTCCCTCTACCTCATGCCCCATCCGCTCCTCAGAGAGGATAAGGCCTCCCCTGGGAAATCAACTTAATTTAAGTATATCTCAAGTCACACCATTGTCACCTGTAATCAGGGGGCCTAGTTTGGTCCTATGCAGGTTCCCCAGTTGCCAGCCTAGAATTAGTGATCTCCCACTAGCTTGGATCAGCTGATTCTGTG
>JAQHUG010000035.1:4955989-4983228 GCA_028555095.1 Dicrostonyx torquatus
TGCTTTGTTACTTAGCATATGATCAGTTTTTAAGAAGGTTTCTTGAGGGTCCTGAGAAGAAGGTATATTCTTTTGTGTTTGAGTGAAATGTTCTACAGATGTCTGTTAAGTTCATTGAGTCATAACCCCTGTGAGTTCCCTTATTTCTCTGTTAAGTTTCTGTCTCTGACAGTCCTGCCCAATGAAGAGAGTGGGGTGTTGAAGTTTCTCACTATTAGTGTGTGGGGCTTAATGTGTGATTTAAGCTTTAGTAATGTTTCTTTTTACAAATGTAGGTGCCCTTGTATTTGGGACATGGATGTTCAGAATTGAGATTTCATCTTGATGTATTTTTTTTCCAGTGATGAATATGAAATGTCCTTCTTTATCTGTTTTGATTGATTGATTTTAGTTTGAAGTTCATTTTGTTAGGTGTCAACTATAGGGTCAGCTATACAACTTGTTTCTTAGGCTCATTTGATTGGAAAATTTTTTTCTAACCGTTTACTCTGAGGTAATATCGGTTGAGATTGAGATTTGTTTCTTGTATGCAACAGAAAAATGGACTCTGTTTTGGTATCCAATCTGTTAGCCTATGTTTTTTTTAATAGGTGAACTGAGTTAATTTATATTAAGGGATATTAATAACCAGTGACTTCCCATTATTTTTGGTTTTTGTTGATGATAGTTTCATTGTGTGTGTGTTTTCTTTCTTTGGGATTTGCTGCTCTAAGATCATCTATTGCCTGTGTTTTTATGGATGTAGCTGACTTCCTTGGGTTGGAGTTTTCCTCCTAGTACTTTCTGTAGGGTTAGATATATGAATAGGTATTGTTTAGATCTGGTTTTGTCATGGAATATCTTGTTTTCTTCATCTATGGTGATTGAAAGTTTTGCTAAGTACAGTAGTCTGGGCTGTGGTCTCTTAATGTCTGCACAATGCCTGTCCAGGACCTTTTGGCTTTCATTGTTTCTATTGAGAAGTTGGATGTACTTCTGATAGGTCTACTTTTATATGTTACTTGGCTTTTCCCCTTTGCAATTCTTAATATTCTTTCTTTATTCTGAATGTTTAGTGTTTTGATTATTATGTGGTGAAGGGACTGTTTGTTTGTTTGTCCAGTTTATTTGGTGTTCTGTAAGCTTCTCTTACTTTCATAGTCATATCCTTCTTTAGGTTGGGAAAGTTTTCTTCTATGATTTTGTTCAACATGTTTTCTGTGCCTTTGAGTTGGACCTCTTCTATCCCTATTTTCTTAGATTTGGTCTTTCCAAGGTATCCCATATTTCTTGGATATTTTGTGTTAATCGTTTGTTGGATTTAACATTTTTTTTTAACTGATGAATCTATTTCCTCTATAGTATCTTCAATGCTTGAGATTCTCTCTTTCATCTCTTGTATTCTCTTTTATGTGCTTGCATTTGTGGTTCCGGAACATTTGCCCAAATTTTCCACTTCCAGAATTCCCTCAGTTTGTATTTTCTTTATTGTCTCTATTCCCATTTTCAAGTCTTGGATCATTTCTTCACCGATTTGATTGCTTTTTCTTGGTTTTCTTTAAGGGATTTGTTGATTTCTTCCATTTCTCTTTTTGTTTGTCTTTTTCTTCACTTCTTTAAGGGAATTTTTAATTTTTCTCTTTAAGGGTCTCAAGCATCTTCATAAAGTTATCTTTAAGGTTGTTTTCTTATGCTTCATCCATGTTGGGATGTTCAGAACTTGCTGTTGTAGGACCAGTAGTTTCTGGTGGTGCCATATTGCTCTTTGTGTTGTTGAGTGTATGCTTACTTTGTTGTCTGTCCGTCTCTTCCTCCAATCAGTATAGGTGGAGCCTGTGCTTCAGAGGGTCCCTCTTTCTCCAAATGGTGTAGTTGGGGACTGTAGCTCTATTGAACACTCCTTCAGGTGCAAGCAGGGCAGAGTTTCTGGTGATCACTCCTCCAGGTCCAACCGGGCTCAAGGCTCATTTAGTTGCTCCTCGAGGTGCAGGTGGGGCACAGCTCGGTGGTTGCTCCTCCTAGTGGCGGCAGTGCCACAATCCTGGTGATCACTCCTCTTTGTGTAGGTGGGGCTGAGGTTCTGGTGGTCACTGCAGCAGTGGGGTATCTCGTATGAGAATGGCGGTGGATGCTGGCTAGGGCAGAAAACCTCAGACGGGGGTAGGGAACAAATGTATACTGAATGACATAGTTTTTCAAAAATCAAAATAATAGTCCACAGTAAATATATACTTACAGATCAAGAATATCGAGATGACTGTATGAGACCAGGTGACTATAGTAAGAGAACAGAACATTGGTATTTGGTTCAGATGTACTTTAGAACTGATAATAATTTGAAAGATTGCAGAACAATGATTGAGAAGGATGATATCTAAGAAATGTTAGCTATTAAGCTAGAGATTGAATATATTGGAATTGGAAAGATAAGATGGGAGATATATATTGGGCTCATCTTGTTTAATATTTAGGAAGTATTGAAGGAACAAAACACCCATCCAACAAAGATAAACTCAGAGATCAGCACCTAGACATATAATCATTCCAACCCAGTTGCTAAACACCATTGTAATAACACATCAGCAACAGCCAGGGCAGTATGTCACCACCAGAGTTCAGCTATCCTATGACAGCAATACCTGAATATCCCAGTGCAGCTGAAGCACAAGAAAACGACCTTAAAATCAACTTTATAAAGGTGATAGAGGCCCTTAAAGAAGAAGAAGAAGAAATGAGAAAAAAATCCCTTAAAGAAATCAAGGAAAAGACAAAAAATTAGAGGAAATTAATAAATACCTTAAAGAAAGCCAAGAAAAAGCAAACAGGTGAAGGAAACTATTCAAGGTCTGAAAATGGAAATAGAAGCAATAAAGAAAATCCTAACTGAAGGAATTCTGTAGATGGAAACTCTGGGTAAGTGAACAGGAACTACAGATGCAAGCATCACCAACAGAGTACAAGAGAAGGAATCTCAGGCATTGAAGATACAATAGAAGAAATAGATTCATCAAAAAAAAATGTTAAATCTAAAAAACTCCTAACACAAACATCTAGGAAATCTGAAACACTATGAAAAGATCAAACCTAAGAATAATATGAATAGAAGGAGAAGAATCACAAATCAAAAACCCAGAAAAATATGTTTAACAAAATCATAGAAGAAATATTGATTTATTTTAGCATCCATATTTTGTTTTGTAACAAAATCATAGAAGAGATACTGATTTCTTCTTTTAGCATCCATATTTTATTTTGTAGAGATTAGTAGAGCCAGAGTTTTTACATTGGTTTATAAAAGGGTAAGTGGCTCACATAGGTCGAAGGGAAAGTGCTAGGGCATAAGGGAAGGGTCACTCTTAACCCATGCCTAGACTATGGCATGTTTAAAATAATAATAATAAAGATTATTAGATTATCTTTCAAGAATTTTTTTTTTTTGGTTTTTCGGAACTGGGTTTCTCTGCAGCTTTGGAGTCAGTCCTGGAACTAGCTCTTGTAGACCAGGCTGATCTCGAACTCACAGAGATCCGCCTGCCTCTGCCTCCCGAGTGCTGGGATTAAAGGCGTGCGCCACCACCACCCGGCCTCTTTCAAGAATTATTAAAAGGAAGAAAAATACAATTGTAATTCATCTGAACTAGACTAGAATGTTTTAAAGAATAAATTTGATTATTGAAAAATGACAAATATACTGACATAGGATAGAATATTAGAGATGATGGTGCTGTCTAAAATAGTTGGTCCCTTAGCTTTGGGAAAACTTTCCTTCCCATGTACCCTTCCTCTATTACTTCCCTCTTTTTTAAAACAGAGTTTCTCTGTGTAACTCTGACTGTCTTGGAACTCGCTCTAAAGACCAGGCTGGCCTCAAACTCAGTGATCCCTCTGCCTCTGCCACTGAGTGCTGGGTAGCTGAGTTCTACCACTGCCTATTTTCTATTTTTATTTTTAAGGTTTATTCACTTTATGTGTATGAATGTTTTGCCTGCATGTGCCTGTGTGCCACGTATGTACCTGATGCCTAAGGAGGCTAGAAGAGGATGTTGGGTCCCCTGGAACTGGAGTTGCAGATAGTTTTGAGCTACCATAGAATGTTGGGGAATGGGGATCAAACCCGGGTCCATGCTTCTAACTGCTGAGCCATCTCTGAAGTGCCCCTCTCTTTTGTTTTAGAGTCTTACTTTTTTGCTCAAGCAGGCCTCAAACTCATTGTGATCCTCCTGCATCAGTCATCAAGTGCTGGTATTACAGGCATGTGCTACCTTTTCTGGCTAGAGTGTTTCTTTTTGATAAGGATATATCATAAAATTCTTAAGAACATGGTAATTTTTTTATTAACTAGAAAAAGAAATTTGAAAATGGCATGAAACAACATTAGTTTGATGAGCTAGAACAAGCTGATGAATGACATAAAATTTATGTTTAGCATTTTACCAGATCAATAATTTTCATCATATGTTTTTAGACCAATTAAAGTACTAGTTTATCTTGATCACTTGATAGACTTGAGTCAGGAACTCAGGAAATGGATGTGAGTCACCTGTTAAGTTTGAAAACCTAAGACCTAGAATATTACTCCGCCACTAAACCAGATTCTATGCCACGCAAGAGTTAAGCATTTATAGACTGCTCAATCAGTTCATACCACTTATATTACAATGTTTAAAAGAATTGACCAGAGGGAAAAATGATAACAGATGTCATTTAAATTAAGACAAAACCCACCTCATTCTGCTCCCATAACTTGAGAAAACAGATGATCAGGTTTTGGTGTTAGATAAATTTATTACTTCATTTTTTATTCTTTTTGGTATTTGTTGACTGACTGAGCTGCTGGGTTCGAAAGACTAAGGTAGACTCTGTTAGTTGATCTTGCTCAGTCTGGAATGTCATTTGGATGGTGTCAGTATAAGTCCTGAGGGAGATGATGGAAAGATTATTCTTGTCTTGATCTTAAGCAAGCATTGGGATCGTCATTTTTGTCCCTGGTATATGGGTCTTAATTTGATATCGTTATCCTAATATGTGTAAAGTGTTTATTTCAAAAATATTGTGTTATTGTTTATAGAGTGTTAAACTAGAAATGTTTCTTTTTAAATTTTACTTGGTACTTAGATTTTATGAAAAGGTGAAATGAAACTACAGACCTAGAGAAATGAAGCTGGATGTTTCAGATTGCCTTGTTGTAAAATGACCTGGTATAAGATGTAATTTAGTTTAACACAGATGTAATTTTATCAGTTTTGTTTTAACTTGTAACCTCATTGTTTTCCTAGGCAAGAAAGCAAATGCTTGACTATCAGAATACTGGTCTGGAAATAGGATTCACACTGCTTTCAACTTGATACATTTCCTCCTGAAATGTTTCCACTGGGGACTGGAAGAGCTGTGATTATTTATAGACTAGTGTGCTTTGGATAGGTGCTGAGTTTACATAGATCAGTAGAATTATCAAATGTCCCTGAGACTATCTAATGTCAGAGCATTTCATTTTATCATCACATTTGTACTTAAAAGACAAGAATAATGATGTGGGTAAACAGAGGTATCACTTGTGGGGGGATTCTTTCTTTTTTGATCTTGTTTTGTTTTTGTTTTGTTTTGAGACAGAGTCTCACTATGATCTCACTAGATTTCAGAGATCCTCTAGCATCTGCCGGGATTAAAGCTGTGCACCACCATGCCTGGCCTTGTCATAGTTTTCAGACTGTTTCTCTGTGTCTTTGTAAAGAAAACATCAATTTTAAACATATTCTTTCTCCTCATAGTTTTGGCTTCAGATGATAGGAATATTTCTAAAGCGTTAACCTATATAAACAGGTTATTTATAATGCATTATTGGGACTCTTGGTAAAATTCTAAATTAACTATATTGTATTAAAACTAATACTGTGCTAGTTAATCTTATAACTAGAACTTTGAAATTTAACCTTTGTACCAATTTTTTTATATTTAAAACTATTGTTATATTAATTGGGCATTTTAGAATTACTCCTCTAGTTGTTACACTAGGACCACTTTGACATAAAGGACATCGTATGGCACCAAACAAAACTGTTTTTCCTACTCTATCTCTATTTAGGAGCTGTCTTCCCTTCTAAGAGTGTTTCTGAAACTTTCATTTCCTTCCTTTTGCTTTGTTCTGTAGTGATATTTTGTTTATGGTTTAACAAATAATGATTGCTTGAAGATCAGAGTGCAGAACTAAGCCACTAGAGGCCAAGGAATGGTGGCACACACCTTTAATCCCAGGAGTTGGGAGACAGAGGCAGAGGGATCTCTATGTTAGTTCAAAGTCACCCTGGGTTACAGGAAACTGAGTCTGTCTCAAAGAGAAACAGCTCACACAAAGATGATCCCAGCACTTGGGATCACCTGCCTTTAATTCCAGCAGTAGGGAGGTGGAGACAGGAGTGATATGACTTGGTGGAGAGAGGAATATAAGGTGAAAGGAGACAGGAGCTGAGATGCAGCCTGAAGTTTGGTGGAGACAGTTGCAGTCTGAGGGCACAGTCTGAAAACAGGATTGTGCCTTTGGTCTGAGCATTGGTAGAGGTAAAAGATCTCTCTAATGACTGGCCACTCTGCGTCTCTGATCTCTCAGCTTTCACCCCCTAATAGCTGACTCTTAGTTTTTATTATTAATACCAATTAAAATTTGAGCTATATTGTTCTTTTTCGAAAGCTTGGAGTCTATTTCCATTTAGTTAAGAGATTAGATATCATAATGTAAAAATGTCTCCTTTTCTTTGCCTTACATATCTTTATCTCTGTCCAGAAGTTCTCTGTCTTTTGTCAGTTAAACCATGGATAGTTAAAGCCATCTAAAGTTTAAATTCTTCTTACTGTTCCTTTTTGTAACACATTTACTAGGAGAAACAGCTTATGTCTTGAGACATTGACTCTTTTATAATCTAGCATTACACGATTGAAAAATCCCTTTGTGCATATTCTGTGTGATCATTAGTGTTCATCAATCCTTTCTGGTTTTTTTTTTTGAAGATGTATTTTATTTTTTAAATGATAGATATTGGTGTATTGGAAGGGTATGTATATGTGAGTCCAGGCCAAAAGAGGGTGTCAGATCCTGTGTAACTGGAAGTACAGATAGAAGTGAACCATTCAAGGTGGGTGCTGTGAACCAGACTCAGGTCCTCTGCAGGAACAGCAAGTGTTGTTAACTATCTCTCCAGCCCCTCCCTTCCTCCCTCCCTTTTCTTTTGTTCTGATCATATAATTCTTATTTTACCCATATGTCTACAAAGATGGAGAGGACTGTGGGTTCTCTCTGAGTCTTTGTGCATCTGTTCTTAGTCTGTCAAGTTAGCAGTTTCAGATTTGTCACCAACAATTACACCAAAGAGAAATAAATTTGATAAGCTTATTTAAAGACACTAAAATGTGATGATGGAAATTTCTGAGAGGTAGTCTATGAAAAGGAAACCACATACAACATGAATAGAAAGGCTGCAGTGCTGTCTTCTGGCAACATTGGAAGGAGATCAAAGAAGAGCTAAACAAACTAACTTTATTTACTTGTTTTATTGATTTATCTTGTTCAATGTGCCTTGAAGTGGAGCTATGCATTAGATCAGTGACTACAGTGCCTTTCAGCTAGCGTGAACTGCCTCACAGTAGCCCCACAAACAAAAGAATTGTGACTGTGGGTGACTTCTCTCAGATATTTGTCCTGGGTGAGAACTGACTTGATAGTGAAGGAAGCTGCATGAAGTCTATGGGCAATTCTGGATAAGGATCCCAAAAGAAAGCCTGGAAATTAGAAATCTAGAAATACTGACTGGACTCTTCATTTTTAGCCCATTATTTCTCAAAGGTTGAATTTGTAGGATTCTTGTTTAAAAACCATAAACATACTCATTTTGTTAGTTTAATGTATTTTAGTAGAAAGCTTACAGAGCAGCACAAACGACAGACATTAAAACATGCACTTGCATTTAGGACAACTCAGAGAAGTACATTGAATGGGTAGTCTAGTATAATAAAAATGCTGCAAACACCATTCAGTTGTTACTCAATAGAAACTTACCTTTTTTTATTATTTTTTTATACTTGAGGCACAAATGAGAGACAGTGGCCTGTGATCAGTATGACACACTAGTCTGTGAACCAGTAAATGCTGGCTTAGAGATTAAGATTCTGAAATCATATTAGTTGGTAGGCTTCAGTAGGAAGCACCTATCGTGAGTTTTGATATTGTGGAAATGAATATGTGGAGGGGTATGGTCAAAAACTATGAGTGGGGCCCAGTGATAATGACATATGCTTTTAATCCCAGCACTTAAGAGACAGAGGCAGGCGGATCTCTGAATTCGATGCTAGCCTGATCTACAGAGTGAGTTGGAGGACAGTCTCCAAAGCTACACAGAGAAACTCTGTCTTGGAAAACAAAAACAAAACCCAACTATTAGTGTGGTCAGGACTGTGAAATGTGCTATGGGCCCATCACCTTAGCAATCAAGATGGTATTTTATAACCGGAAAGAGACCCTAATTCAAGTAGAATGAGCTCATTACTTTGACTACTCATGGGAACATTGTGGCTTTTCTCAGTGATGCCCTTTAGAGTGCAAATACACACTTCAGTTCAGAAATACATATTGTCAGACAGACTGTGTCTGTTCTCTAATGGTTCAAGTCTATTTGAAAACTGATTAAAATAGTGGTTTTTTTTAAAAATGATTTTAAACAGATTTTATATTATGATTCTCTCTAGACATTTAACTTGTTTAGACTTAAGAAAAAATGATTTCCAATTAACACCAGATTTCATAAGAAATAAAATATTAATTAAACAATTCCATCAAGTAACGTGTATTCCAAACAAGACCAGACACATCTGTTAATTCGTTTGGGAAGACAAGACTGAGCTTCATCTTTTCCCTTTTTTTAAAAAAAAACTAGACTAGTTCTGCATTTAATAAATCAGTGTAGTATAAGTGGGAGTAAAATCCTTTTGAGTTTTAAATTATTGTTCAGAATTTTATTTCAAGTATGCTTTTTTAAAGATTTATTTATTACTTTGGATATATATGAGGCCAGCCTGGTCCATGTAGTGAGGTTCTGGCTAGCCAATGCTACATAATGAGACCTTAATTTTTTTTTAATTTATTTTTACCTTATGTGTGAATGATTTTGTCTGCATTTACACCATTTGCATACTTGGTGCACAGGGAGTTCAGAAGAGGGCATCAGTCTCCTGGGACTGGAGTTACAGATGGTGATGATCTGGCATGTGGGTGATAGGAATTGAACCCAGATCCTATGCAAGAGCAGTGAGTGCTCGTAACTGCTGAGGCATCTTTCCAGCTCCCACCACAACTTATAAAGTATACCCTCACCCCGCCTCTGTTTCTTTCTCTTAGACAAAGTCTAACTCCAGTTCATAGAGTCTCACCTACCTCTGCCTTCCAGTTTGGAATTAAAGGCTTGTATCACCACACCCTGTCTAGTCATGTATGTGTCTTTTAATAGCAGAAATACTTCTGAGAAATGTGTCTTTAAGTGATCTCATTGTGTGAATGTATTCTAAGGGTACTTACACAAACCAAGATGCTACAGGTCAGTTACTTGATGCAATCTTTTTGATAAAATGAAAAACCCTGATGACTCAGTGAGTAAAGCACTGCCATCCAAATGTGGGGACCTGAGTTTGTATCCCTAGAACTCGTGTAAAATTGGATGCAGTCAGTGTGTACCTATAATTCCAGTGTCCCCGTGGCAGGTGAGATGGCAGGCAGAAGCAGTAGAATAGCTGGAACAACAGGAGATCCTGTCTCAAAACAAAGGGAGAAGACAAAGGGAAGGACTGACACCTGAAGAACTCTGATAACATGTGACACATGAATGGCGTGTATACTCACAGAGGTACATATAACACTGGGGAAAATGAGGGAAATATAAGATTTGTAAGGCTGCTGGTGGCCTAGCATAGCTTACTGTTTTACAGTAAGCTTTTATAAGTAGGAGTCCACTCAAATCATGAGAAAAGGTATAATGCGATAAATACATAAACCAGTAACATTTATAGATGGGCCTCAGTTATTGTATACTGTGCACGATTGTGTTCTGTATCTTCACATATAATATAAGCAGTTTGTTTACATCAATGCTACCTCAAACATAAATAATGTGATGTACAAGGGTGTTATGTTGGCTTCATTGTCACCAGCTGATAGTTTTTCAGCTTCATTATAATTATAAGGGTCTAGTGTGGTGTATGTGGTCTATCACTGACCAAAACCTTACTATGTAGGGAATGACTGATTTGTTTATGATCACTACATTTAATATTTTATAATATTTTATATTATATAATATTTTAATATTTTATAGATCTAATGGTAACACTAGTATAGCACTCTCTTGAATTCTTCATTTCTTTCATTTATAATATAATTAATGCTTCTTTAAATTTTTGTTTTATTTACATTGGTGTTTTGCCTGCATGTATGTCTGTGTGAAGGTGTCAGATCTTGGAGTTACAGACAGTTGTGAGCTGCCATGTGTGTTGAGTATTAAACCTGGGTCCTCTGGAAGAACAATCAGTAGTCTTAACTGCTGAGCCATTTCTCTAGCCCCTCCACCATAATTAATCCTTCCTTCCTTCCTTCCTTCCTTCCTTCCTTCCTTCCTTCCTTCCTTCCTTCCTTCCATTTTATTTATTTATTTATTTTGGTTTTTTTCAAGACAGGGTTTTCTCTATAGACCTGGCTGTCCTGGAACTCACTTTTTAGACCACGCTGGACTCAAAACTCATAGAAATCTGCCTTCTTCTGCCTCCTGAGTGCTGGAATTAAAGACATGTGCCACCACTGCCTAACATAATTAATGCTTTTAATAACTTTGAAGCACTACAGTTTTAAAAACATTTTTAAATAAGAATAAATGATGGCTTTTGTTTAGAAGTTTATTATATACTGTCATCAAATCTTCAGTATTTGAAATGTTAAAATTTTTTATTATAATAAAAATATTGCAAAAAATTCTAAAGGTTATCTAGTTCCAGTTCCTATCTTTTACATGAAATTCTTAATTATTTCCAGGATGGATATGGTCACATGACTTTATTTTTTTCTTCTCTAGAACTCATTACTTTGCCAGTTACATTACAGTCAGTCATAAATGCTCCATACTACTGGAGACACAAGGGTCTGGAAATGGACAACACGGACACTTGCCCTCTCTTCATAGAGCTTAAAACCTATTGGTGACCTTTCTTTCTTTCTTTCTTTCTTTCTTTCTTTCTTTCTTTCCTTCCTTCCTTCCTTCCTTCCTTCCTTCCTTCCTTCCTTCCTTCCTTCCTTCCTTCCTTCCTTCTTTCTTTCTTTCTTTGAGAAAAGAAGAAAGAAAGAAATCTCAGGTCTGCTTGAAACTCACTTTGGAGACCAAGCTAAGTTCAAACTTGTAAACTCTGTCGCCTCAGTGCTAGTTTCCCAGGCATGTGACACCACACCTGGGCTTAGGGTCAGATTTTAAAATTACTCTGTATGTGCATTGTGGTGGGATGGCGGTCCTGTTTGTACCATGACACGTGTGATCAGAGGACAAACTTTGTGGAAATGGTTATATTTATTGTTAGGCTTATGTGGCAAGCACTTTTACTCACTGAGCTCAAAAGTAACCTTTAAACACATCTTTCTTGAAGAATGAATATAGTTGATTGTCATTGTTTTTTGAGATAGGGTTTCTCTTTGTAGCCCTGGTTGTCCTAGATCTCTGTCAACTAGGCTGGCCTCAAATTCATAAAGATCCACTTGCCTCTACCTCCTGAGGGCTGAGTTTAAAGTACGCTTGGCTTAGAAATAGAGTGTTAATAGAATATGACAGAATTTCATATAATGTATGAGAATTAGAGAATGTTGTCTTAAGGCATATGTGTTTCAGCTGACATTTGGAGGATAAATTAGCTAGAGATAGCTGGGAAGTTTTTTATGATGAAGAAAAACATATACCAGGATCTAGAGCTGTGAACATGGCACACTGAAGATGTGAAACAATTCCAGTAGGAAAGCATCTGTCCTTTTCTGCAGGACCCTAGCATGGGATTAATGTTTAGAAATAAAGGAATCTTTTAAGGGCTTGATGCTTCGTGAGTGACTCACTAGTGATGGGGAAGCACTTTCCTTCAGCGACTTTATAGGAACCAGACATAAACATGATGAGAACAGAATATGAAAAACTTGGGATTCTGCCAGACATCTGGGTCTCCTATAAGTAATAGACTAGAGTGCAAAGGGAGATAATAAGGCATTATGTATGTTAAAAGCAGTAAGCAGTAAACACTGGAGTTATTTAATACACCTGTAAGCTGGTAAGGCAGAGGAATATTTTAATTATCTATACCCAATAAGGCATTTTGTAAAGCAAATTATTTGACTTCAACTTTCTCCTTTTTATTTCACCCTCCCCCCACACTTTTGGGGGTTAGGAAATAGAATTTGGAAATAACCACATTTATTGATATTGTAATTGATTAACTTTTAAGATTTTATATTTTTAAGTAAACACACATTATAATTGAGCTTTTTTTTTGGTTTTTTTTTTTTTTTTTTGGTTTTTGGTTTTTTCGAGACAGGGTTTCTCTGTAGCTTTGGAGCCTGTAGACCAGGCTGGACTCGAACTCACAGAGATCCCCCCTGCCTCTGCCTCCCGAGTGCTGGGATAAAAGGCGTGCGCCACCACTGCCTGGCCCAAGCTTTTATTTCTTAAAGTTTATGGATTTTAACATATGTAGAAGTGATTGCTATTATTTCCACATCAAGATGCAGAAGCTCCTTTGTAGCCACACACAGTATACAATCCCATTAACCACTAAGGTTTTTCGTCTCTGTTGTTTTGTCTTTTTGAGAATAACATCTGAGTGGAAAAACACAATGTAGCTCTTTGATTCTTTCACGTTTTGTACAGCTTTGTGCCTTTGAGGTTTGTGTGTGAGTTTATACCAGTAACTCATTTCTTTATTGTCAAGGTATCCCATTGTGAGCCATTTACCTCCTGAAGGATATTTGAGTTGTTTTCAAGTTTCCAGTGGTTGTAAATAAGCCACTTTAGACATTCATTTGTTTATGCGAAGTAATTTGATTGCCCTAGATACTCAGGAATGGGATTATTTGGTCATATTTTAAGTATGTATTTAACCTTTTTTGAGAGAAGTTCTCACTGTGTAACTAGAGCTGGCCTAGAACTCAGCTATTTACAAGCTGACTTTGAATTCAGAACTGCTTCTGTCTCTCAGGTGCTGGAATTAAAGGTGTTCTCATAAAGTGTTGCTATTGGAGATGCCCATAATCTGAGGAGAGTGCATTTCTCTACTGATCAGGAAGCTGAATGTGTGCGCTTCTTCTGGTCTGCTGGTATGCACTAGTTCCAGGCATAGTGGGCCAGCGAATCGATGCTACTTCTCCTTCTCTTAGAGATTTCGGTGTGCTAAAGCAGTGGGGCTTAACTCTCCAGAATAAAGGAATGATTCTTAAACATTTCAAGAAAAATATAGAGAATATTTGGGGTATACATTGTTTTACATCTAGTTTCAGAAAAGTTCCCTTACAGTCCATCTGGGAATCACTGGTGAAGAATTACATTTTGGAAGTATCTTTGATTTTGTTTTTCAAAACTCATTTGCATAGGTTTGTCTTTTTTAAAGAACTTCCATTCTTTTGCTTTCTAGAAATCTTATTAATGCTTCATAGCTTATTATCTATTTTCTTACTCTGGTGCTTCCTCAATAATAAGCAAAAGATCTAATTTTTCTATGAAAGAGCCAGTGAAGTTGAGAGGTTGAAGCCCTTCATACATAGAGCCTGCCCTTCTGTTTCGCATTTCATTCACTTGAGATTGGCAAAGCAAAAGTAGGATTAAGTATCTTCTAATCTCAAATTAAGGGTAATTTTGATTGGAACAACTATGGTCTGTCTTAGGTCTTATCAAATAGAAATAAATGTTCACATCAATCTCCTAGATAGAATCTGGAAGCCAGACAGGGATATTATAGTCTTGTACCTTTGGCATAAATTGCCTGAACATAGACAAGCTTTTAGTTTGAAATTCTCTATGCACAAACTGATTTACTTGATGACAGAGACCCATGGATTCAAGGCTTATTCAGGTGTGTCAATAACATGTGTGTTCTTTCATTGTAAACAAGTTGAATGACCCAGTAAAATTTGGATTTACTGAAGGGTAAATATGGTAGCATACAGAATGGAAGGAACAAATTAATGCAAGCAGCAAGAAAGAAAACAAAACTAAACAAAAATCTCCACTTGGTTCTTCTAGTGGTGTGGTCCATGAAGCACCTTCAAAGAAAGCACATCAGGTTATCTACAGCAAAACATATCTATACCTGTGTTTGAAGTCAAATGATTATTTGGAGTTTTAAACTAATGACTATTTATATGTAAATACTATTTAATTTGGATAGTTTTGTTGTTTCACCAGCCAGCATGTCTGTAAGTCACCTTTAGTGTTTAACTTTTTGTTTCAGTGCTCAGTAAACTTACAGGGTTTTTTTTCTCCATGTTTTGGCTCTTGAAAATTTCCCTTGCTTTTTTTTAGTTACACATTTGATGAGATGGAAGCTTATCTCAGGCTACTGAAACAAATGACCATAGACTCTCTAGCTTAAACAACATTCATTTATTTGTTATAGTTTTGGAGGCTGGAGGTCCAAGGTCAGGCTGCCAGAAATGGTCAGGTTCTAGTGAAGTCTCTCTTCCTGGTTATGTCATCACATGGTATGTTCATGGTTTGTGCTAGCAGAGAGTGATCCTGATCTTCATCCTTTTTCTTGTATGAGGTTCACCTTTTTTATCTTATCTGAACCCTATTAATTCTAAAGACCCCACTTCTGAATAATATATTGAGGTTTAGAACTTCAGCATTTGAATTTTTAGTGGGCCAGCACCAGGTATTCTGTATTATGATGGTTCCTCAAGGTATTGAGTCCCTTTGTGATCCTGAAATGTCTCTTTGCCTTTTATTATTCATAATGACTGCTAAAAAATGCTTCAGACTGTATTATTAGTCTGCCCTGGTCCAGTGTCTTTTACTTCTTCCTATCCACATCCTTCAGCTTCTCCTTCATACCATACCTGCAGTGTCATTTCCTCTGCGTGGCTTGCTTGAACTCTTAGTGGATTAGTGCCTGTTGGTATGTGTCCTCACAGCCTGTGCTTTCCATTTTATTATTGCAAGCTTCTTTCCGATTACTAACTTAGTGTCTGTTTTCTCTCAAAGTACAGGGACTGAATTTGTTTTCTTGGTCAGCAGGTTAGTGTATTATGAAGGGCTGCTTGTTGATTCCCGGCCACTCGGCTATCTTAGACCCAAAATTATCACACAGAAACTGTATAATTAATCACTGCTTGGCCCATTAGCTCTAGCTTCTTATTGGCTAACTCTTACATATTAATTAAACCCATTTCTATTAATCTGTATATCACTATGACATAATGGCCTACCAACAAAGTTTCAGCACTTCTATCTCTGGTGGCAGCTCCATGGCGTCTCTCCGACTCTGCCTTCTTCCTCCCAGCATTCAGTTCAGTTTTCTCTGCCTACTATCAACAGGCCAAGGCAGTTTCTTTATTCATTAATCAATAAAAGCAACACATAGACAGAAGGATAGTGCCTGGCACATAGTCAACATTTTTTGGGGGGAGGAACGCCTGTTGTAATTATTTATATGTACAAAGTTTCTCACAAGGATAAAATTTCTAAAATGGGATAGATGATCTTCTTCCACACTATTCATAATCTGATGGCAATTTAATATTCATTATTCTTGCAAGTAATAATATTTATCTTTCTAGTAACAGTATATCATCTATCAAAGAATATATGACTTAGTTGGGAGGAGGTTCTCCATCCCTTTAAATATGAAATTTATTTTCAAATCTTCAATGATGCCATTTTATGTTTAATACTTGTAAATATTGATGTTTTGATATAGTGCATTCTAATAATTGTGATATTTCGATGCAGGGCAATTTTAATATTTAAAGCATGATAGAAAAGTTTTGCTATTTAAATTTTAATTCATATGAATATTTAATCCCCAGGAAATAATAGTGCTGTGTTCAGTAAATCACTTAAATGTAAATTTTGTGATCTAAAAAAATGAAAATATAAGTTCAAGAAGAAAACATAGAAATATAAACAAACATCAGCTCTTAAAGATCTTGTGCTTTGGTTTTGTTTGTTTTGAGACAGAGTTTCTCTATCAGCTGTGGTTGCCCTAGTACTCTCTGTAGATTCACAACTCAGACATTTACCTGCAAGGTGTGCACCACCACCAGCCAGCAAAGAATTTTGTTTTTATGTGTTTGACAAATGCTTTTGGTTTTCATGCATTCTTGAGTATTGAACCCAAAGCCTTAGGCTTGCTTGGCAAGCATTGTACTGCTGACCTGTGTCCCTAGTCCTTTTTTTTTTTTTTTTTGGTTTTTCGAGACAGGGTTTCTCTGTGGCTTTGGAGCCTGTCCTGGAACTGCCTCTTGTAGACCAGGCTGGTCTCGAACTCACAAAGATCCACCTGCCTCTGCCTCCCGAGTGCTGGGATTAAAGGCGTGCGCCACCACCGCCCGGCTCTAGTCCTTTATTTATGAATTTTAAAGAGAATAATAGTGAATTTTGTAGTAGTAATGTGAAGTAGGAGGGTTCTTCTGTATTTCTGTGCTTTGATTGGTTAAATATAAAGGATGCCTGGCCTATAAGATAGGACACAGCCCTTAGGTGGGCGGAGTAGACAGAACGGAAGTTCTGGGAAGAAAGGAAGTGAGAGAGCCGCCATGATCCTGCGCCCAAGATGGACGTACCTTAGAATTGTCTGTAAGTCACCACTCGTGGTGACATACAGACTTTTATAATGGGTTAGTTTTAGATGTGAGATTTAGCCAAGAAAAGGCTAGTGATAATGGGCCAGGCAGTATTTAAATGAATACAGTTCTCGTGTGGTTATTTCGGGCATAAGCAAGCAATCAGCGGCTGAGCGGGCCGGCAGCTGGGGGCTGGGAGCTGGGTGTTGGGAACATACAACCTGCACCTCTCCCCACTTAATTACAACAGTTATGAAATGACTGTGGCATTTGAATTCCATTATACCTTTTCTCAAAGTGTCATTTTAATCACAACCTATCAGAAATTACATTGTTTTAACTACTTAAGTGTTTTAAAATCCTTTCTCTTAACTAAAATATGTAAGAATTGTTTTAGGGGTTATAAGAGCAAAACATTTCTGAAAGTCATTAGCTGTCCAGCTCATTTTAATCTTGAATGATGCCCTATTTAAATTTGTCAGTGTTTTCATGTTAGATTTCTTTGTTTAGCAGATATTAGGCAAATATTCATTGCCATAATTAATACTTTAGATTGTATTAGAGCTACTACAAATGAGGTTAATTTCATCTGTTACATATTATAAATATATAGTTCAAAGACTTTTTGGTCTGTATTCTGCCAAGAATATTTTAAAGCCACATTTGGTTAAAACTTTGTATGATAGAACCTCATAGACAAACTTGGATCAGAGGCTCCTGTTTAGGACCACAGAAGCCAGGCTGAATTCAAAATCATTTGTACAAAATCATTTTGTACAAATTAGCCATTTTAATTATGGAACACAAAATTTTTAGATAAGAGAATTTTTTTAAATTGCTTATTCAAATGTCCTCTCTTTTTAAAAGAGAGAATGTAGAGAAACATCAAATTCATACAGGCAGTAGGCAGCAAAACCGGTCATGAAAACTATTGATTTTTACCTCTAAAGCAGCTCTTTGATTTCTCTTTTAATATGAAGCAAAGAAAGGACTTATTCAATGGGGATGCATTGAGAAAAGGAACGGATGAAGAGGTCCATTGACAATACACGCTGTTTTCAGCCCCAGCCCACCAGACCCATCATCTGAATCTCTCTACCTCTTGTCCTCTCCCTCATCCACGCTACCATGGTCTCTCGTGTTTTCTGTCTATGCCTAGTTAATCCCCTCTAGCTCTCATTTAGAAAGCATATCTGTTGATAACTGCCCTCTGCTTAGTATCCTCTGCAAGAACTCGCTGTCTCATAAAGAAGGCTCATCTTCCTGGGTCCCTACTGGCTAGGCCTTGCTTGCCCCTATCTTTAATAGTCACCATTGTTCTCTTGTCCTCCTCATAAATTCCAGTCTCTCAGATTTACTTTATTCCTTCCTTAGCATTTTGTTATATGCTGTTCTTACTGCTTGGACCATTACTGCTTCTTTAGTGAGTGACTGCTTAATCTTCATCTTCCCTCTCAAAGGACATACATCTCTAGAGACTCCCACATTTCTTTTCCATGCCCTTTTAGGCTTGACATGGTCTCACTCCTGGGGTTTTTGTTAGCTTTATGCTTTATACTTTTATATTAATGTTTATACTTTTGTGCCATTATTTTATTGACATATTTTTTGTAGGTAGGCTGTAATCTCTGAGTGCAGAATTAATGAATTTTGCTCATAACTCTTGCTATACCCGCCATATTGTTTGGTGCGTAGGAGGGACTTAGTATTGTTGAATGAATGACTCCCAGTCTATTCCCATTTCTACTACACCAGTGATTTCAGAGTAACATTTTTTATCTTTGGAATCTTATTTGCAATATGCTTTTTATAATTTATTCTCCCATCTGTGGATATAGTGTAGTATCTGGGAAAAAAATAGAATTTCAAGTTAGTTATCCCCATTTATAAATTTCACACTCTTAAAAACTCCAACTAGTTTTCTCAAAAGCATGAAATCAGTAATACTAAAAACTCCTATTTTTGATCTAGTCTCATGTTGAATTTTATTTAAGTTCTCTCAGAAGTAGGAGAAACTAGGAAGTCATTGCCTGTAGAATACAATGAAATGTACAGAGAGGTAGTCATGGTAACATTCAAGTTAATGTCTCCAGAAGGAGTGTTCTCCAGAATACTAAACCTGAAGATTTCCTCAGGATTGCACTGTTATGTGTAACATTGGGAAAAAATGCCCTGAGTCCCCTGTTAGTTTAGTAAAACTTCTTTGCTTTAAAGCAGAGATTTTCAGCCTGTACTTTAACATTTGGGATATTATTTGGAGGGGCAGGGGCAGGAAAGCATTGCTGCCCTGGGCATTGAAAGACATTTTGACAGTGTTCTTGATCTGTATCCATTAGATTTGTAGTGCCCTGTTAAATCAGTTAAGACAACCAGAAGTTCTCTAGATACACTCTAGAAGGCAGACTTCCCATCACTGAGAGGAAAGAAAAAAAAAAAAGAATCACAGCAGGAGGGAAGCAAGATGGCTCAGCAGATAAAGATGCTCACTGCCAACCAACCCTGATGGCCCGAGTTGTGATGCACAGACAGAACCAACTCCTTCAAGTTGTCCTCACCAATCCCAGCTAGTCTAGGTAGCCAGCTTGCCCTAGGGATCCCCTTTTCTGTCTCCTACATACTATGATAGTAAACAGTAGCCTCACTTACCCAGCTTTTTATTGGGCTCTGGGGATCCAAACTCCAGTCCACAGGCTTATGTAGCTTTATCCATTGAGCCATTCATCATCAATTGTTGACTTTTTTTGTTTTTGAGAGAAAGTTTTTCTGTGTAGCCCTGGGTGTCCTGGAACTCAATCTGTAGACCAGGCTGGCCTCAAACTCGGAAATCTGCCTGCCTTGCCTCCTGAGTACTGGGATTAAAGAAGTGTTCTACTACTACGCAGCCAATTGTTGACTTTTAACTTTAATAAATCATTACAAAAATAAATTGTCCTCATAGTAATTTAATTTCAACATTTACATTTCAAACATAATGTATGGACCATATTATATAAGATAATATATCTGACTTAGGACTTCTAAAAATAATGGAGGCATAGTTCTAGCCTAGGGAATCTCTCAAAGCTGGAAATTAGGAGTATTCTTTATAGAATAATATCAAGATATTTGATGAAACACCAGAAATGAAATGGAATTAATAGAAGCTTTAAATTGGGTTTTGAGAGGTATGGTGTTGATCTGTCTAACCCAGATACTGCATTAGAGATTAAATGGCCTCTTTGGTATAAAATTAAAATATTCCTGAGAGTGGTTGTAAAGCCCTTGATGGTGATTTCTGCTCAGTGGTAGCTGTTTGCTTTGATTGATACTCTTAAGGGGCATGGCAGGCTGGATGAGAAATTGTTGTTCACAAATGTAAAGTAGGTATAAGACAGTTACAGAAATGACAAAGTCAGACTGTCTATATTAGCATAATTGACTACTTAGTCCAGATCAAAAGGATCTCTACAGTAACAGTCTCTGAGTCATTATCAACTCTCAATTTTTTGTGCACTTCAGTTTTTTCCTGTTAATGCTAATCAAAAGAAGATGTTGATGTGCCTTACCAATATTTGCGCTTTTTCATGTTAGCTCTCTTTGCATTAAGCTTAGTCTTTTTGTGACTAATTATTGAGTTTAGGGCATATTTGACTGTAGCTAGCCTTTCTCTGTCCAGTCAGCCAGCTCCCAAGTAATGACATGGAGACTTATTAATTATGTAAATTTGGCCTTAGCTTATGTTTGTCTCACTAGCTCTTATTACTTCAATTAACCCAGCCTCTGGCTAGGGTCAAAGGCCAATGCCAAATTGGCCACCACCCAATTTAAAGATTTATTTTTGACTGGACTCAGAATTTGAAGTTCTCAGAGAAGACACAGCCAAAGTCTCTTTGCAGTCTGTTCTGGCATTTTTCTTTGGCATTCTTCATTCCCTTGGCCAAAAGTTTAGCATATTCTTTAGCCTCTTCTTTGTTTTTCTTACTGCATTTTTTCTTCAGAACAATACATTAGATTTGAGTTTCAGGACATGTGGAGTAACAAGATGATGAATCATGGGTGTCTTGGTCTTGTACTCCATACCTTTTTTGTTTAAGGACTTTCAGACAGCATATTGGAGTATATCATCTTTAGAGAGACTGAAAAGTTTTCAGATTCTTCAGGCTCTTTGGGGCTCCATCTGCCAGAGCAGAGTAGTAACTGTCAGTCAAGGAATATCCTTCTCTCCTTTTTTTAAACCAGCACAGCCAGGGCTACACAGAGAAACCTTGTCTCAAACAACAACAAACAAACAAACAAACAAAACCCAACCAAACAAAAAGCACTCAGATTGGCATCCATAAATAGACTTGTGCTTTTTTCTTTCAATTCTCCTTGATCTTTTACAACAGTGCCCCAGACTCAACAACAGGCACACTCTGCTGTGGGTCAAGAAACCCTATTTCCTGGGAACTGTGTTTTTTTCCATTGATTTGGACTCCACAACCCTTTCTTCACTCATAACATCAACAACTACTTCTGTGGCCATTTGCTTTTCATAGACAGTACCAAGCTTGTGTTCATCATTGACTGCAATGAGTTTCTGATGGTCAGTGGCTGGAGAGCAGATACTAAGCTTAATCTGGACACAACTGACCCCTTAGGATGTGCCACCAAAAAAAAATGTGTAAACTTTTAGAAAAGAGATTGCTGTAGTGTAACTACTGAACTAATTTGTTTTCTTTTTCCTTATTAAAATAATGATGTATGGAATCCATGCAAATACATGATTTTGTGTAGATTCCTTTAGAGCATGTTCCTACGTGTGGAATTGAGCATACTGAACATTTTCATAACTGCTGCCAAACTGTCTTCCTAGAAAAACTGCAGATTTACATAGATATCGACAGGGAGTAAGAGTGTTGATTTACCCTTATTGCCAAAATGATATCATTTATTTTAAAATTGCTTCCAATCTGATGTTGAAATTTCATTTTATATTTTAGATCTTGAATTTATTTGAGATCTTGATGTTGAGCCTCCTTTCAATTTATTTTTTTGGCCAGTTATTTTTCTATGAATTGCTTTAATTGACTCATTTTATTAAGAAGTTAAAAATCATTAACTAATGGCTTATAAACATTTTCTAAGTTAAATTTTGCTGGGATCTGGGGATCTGAACTCAAGTGCTCTTACGTGCTGAGCCATTTCACCAGCCCCTAAATAAATTTTGAATATGAACTTTCTTTAAAATACTGCACATATAAATTTTCCTATCGCCTGCTTCTCTGTCGATTGCACTTATGGCATCTTTTAAAGTGGGATACTTCATTTTGTAGACATGTTAACTATTTATTTATGGTCTCTGTATTACATAGTGTTTAAGAGAGACTTCTTTGTATAATCCATTCTTTTATATACAAGTTTATTTTGAGTTGTCCTCTCTGTTGTTTTTTAATCTTCTACCAGTAGTGTGCTTCTGGTAGTTCCTCTGTGTATCAGGTCTTTGAAATCTGACAGAACAAAAACACCATCTTTCATTAATTTCTGCACAGCTGCCCTTGCTGTCTTTATTTATGGTTTTTCTTCTTTACCCTCAGATATCACTCCCGTGTTGCTGTAACCTTACTGTATTCCATTAAGATTTGTGACTTTGTGTTTTATGTGAATAAAGAGATAACAGACTGCTGGTGTTTTAGATGAAATAGTCTTTGAAATAAGAAAGTAGATTGTTCACAGTTAATTCATAGATGGATGTTTTTGTTTCCAAGTCTTTGGCAATATTTTACACACTTGATGTTCTTGAATATGTAGCTTCTATATAAACCTTAATGATGTGTATTAAAATTATTTTAAAGAATAGAAGCCACATTTAAACTAAATTGCTGGACTTTGCTACTTTGTCCTATTGTTGTTAATAGGGAAGCAAAGCAAATATAACCAACCCTCTTTTTGCTTTTGGGGTTTCTTTCTTAACAATAGGGAATACAATTAAAATGAAGAATGTAGGAAATTAATTTATTGTTCTTATTTTCAATCAGCTGGAGTTAGATGTTATTCTAAGCACAGCTTCTGTTACCATGGAGTTTTCTTAACTCAGGGTCAGCTTCCTTAAAAGCGCTGGAGCCTGCTTTATGATTTGAAAAAAAATAATTCTCAGTGGCCTTGAGTAGTAGCTGTAGCCTTTGTTACATCTTAAGTGCTACTTTTACATGAGAAACATAAAGTCATCCCCATATTTCTGAAGAATCAGTGCAATACTCTGCATTGTATGCTTAGAATTAAGGAATATGAAATAGAATAGTGGGTACATAGAAATAAATTTTTACAAATAATAAATAGACAGTATTAATTTGTTTTGCAGTTATGTTGTTCAACTTAAATGAATAGGTTTGATAACCTTTTTTGAAAGTTATTTAGCTATACTTATTTATTTGTGGGGGGCACATTTGCTATCCTGTAGACAACTTGAAGAAGTCTGTTCTCTCTTTCCACTGTTTGTACTGCAGGAATTATCAGGCTTGATGGCCAGCACCTCCACTCGCTGAGCCAGCTCACTGTTCATATTTGACAAGCTTTTAAAGACTATTTAAGCTGTTTATCTCTCTTTAAAGTATTTCTAGTGCTATGAATTTGTGTGTATATTATATTTCTTAGGGAAATGCCATTTCATTTATTCTTACACAGGTGGAATATTTAAAGGTTTCTGGGTTTGCACTCCGAGTCTAGGATCTGGGGGATGGAAAGGAGCCTATTCTTTTTCTATACATCTCAAATTAAGTTACCCTAGATCCAGAAATAGAATGTTTCTATATTTTGGTTAATATATGGGAAGTGTCTAGGCAAATCTCACATGGTTCTTAAACTCCCTGAAGCTACTTTTCCTCAGCATTTCTAGGATATTTAATAGTTGGTAGGTCTAGCACAAAACTCACAGAGTAGATCTAGTCAACAGAAAGACGTGTCATTGGTCCAGAAAGATCTTACAAATCATATTAACACACAAAAGTGACCAAATGGGCATTTCCAGAAGTCATCCCCCTCTGTCCTGAAGGTGTCAGTTGTTATCTACTTGTACAGAGGTGTCTTGTCTGTCACTACATTACCTAGCAAGCCTTTGACACTGTGGACCATCTAATTTACACCTACTGGTCCATACCACCTTCCCTGTCTGTACAACTAAAATAAAAATGAGGAAATGCTAACATAACATAAAACAGAATCTAACCTATTTTTCTAGAAACATGCTGCAGTCTCATTTCTTTTATTCCTTTGTTGTATTTTTTCTTCTCTGAAATATTTTATTTCCCTTTTCTTACATGAATTCTACTCAGCTCAGCTGCCAGCACCTTGAAACTTCTTTGATTAATTGTCTACAGAATTTTCTCTGTGTTCTGAAGTCTTAGAGCATTTCTCTTCTCAACATGATAATTTGTATTATACTAGTAGTGTGTTTGGATTAGCCTCTTTCCACTGCCAGGCACTTACATACAGACGTCTACTGGCTTTTTGGAGACTAAGAAAGTAGTCCTATTTTTACCCTACCTTCCCCACTTGGCCTTCTGCCTTAAATTTGAAATTTTTTTTCTTGCTTTTCAGTTACAGATGAGGATACAGTTAAGAGATATTTTGCCAAGTTTGAAGAGAAGTTTTTCCAAACCTGTGAAAAGGAACTTGCCAAAATCAACACATTCTATTCAGGTGAGTCAAAAAAGAAAAAAAAAAAAAGACATTTTGCAATGCCCTTCAGACATGATCGGTGTTGCTTGAGGCTGACTTCTCTTGTTTATGCTGCAGTAATGCGATTGGTACTATAGTGTTTACACTTTAGGTGGTCATTGCCTAGGTTCCCTTACAGGTTATAAGACCTGTTATAAATTCGATTTTATCTTTTATAAATTTTAATCCCCATTTCCATATTATTACTTAGGTTATGCCCTTTCATTGGCTAGAATACTCATCTTCATCTCTAAAGCATAGTCTCACAAGTGTCATCTGCAAGATACTATTGGAGCTTGAAAAGAAAATATTAACTTTATATTTTTTTTGTCTAGCTTGTTTAAAGTGTATATTTTAATGTACTTAACAGAGATCAGTAAAGCAATGTCCTTGTAATGGATTGCCTAGAGCATTGCCTTAAGCATCACAAATCCTGTGGAGCTTAGTTGATAATTAGATAGTTTTGTGAGTACAGAATCAAAACAGTGATTTAGATTCAGAGAGACTTCATCCAGACTTTGAATAAACCTTATGTGTATTCCCTTGTATATTGCTGAATGTACCCCCTTTATGCTTGGAATCACCTACTAGATGTAATGATCAATAATGGATTTCCCTCTTCTCTTGGCAAAGGCTTTGGAAATACCATAGTCTTAATACTGACATAATCATTAAAAGCAAGCAATCAAAACGACTAGTATGGGTTAGTCCAAGGATGACTAGTTGCATGACTTTATTTGTTTCCTTTTCAAAGGATGATTTTTTCCCCTCCTAGCTTGTGTACAACTTTTGGAAGCATCTTATTCAGATATTTTCTCAGCAGCCCTCTGATAGGTCTGATTATTCTTGTAAATGGCACAGTGGGAGACAGAGAGAGGTAAGAAGCAGTATAAAGCAGATGCCAAAACCCTAAGAGGCTTGGTCTGACGTTTTTTAGGTGCTGTTGTTTTCCAAAATCAATACTGCTGTATAGCCTGCAAAGTGAATCTATGAACATCTGGTATCTTGTGGAGTTGGCCACTCCTGTGTATTTACTACTTCTGATCTCTTGGCTGCTCACTGAGAATAAAGATGCCTACCTCCCAATGTAAAGTTTTATTTCAACTTTCTGCATAATCCTAGTGATTTAATTGCTTTTGTGGACAGTCCATCTTGGGTTCCAATCTGCTTTTTTCACATTTTCTCTGTGCTTGCCCAGAATTGCTCTCCTCTAGATTAGTAAATCCCATAAAATTCTATGACCATATTTTCCAGGCTTTAAGCTTATTACACACCTTCTCTAACATCTGGATACATACATACATACATATTTACACACATACACATGTATTATTATTTTGTACTTATGAATTTTTTGACTGCATGCATGTCTGTGTACCATGTGCATGCAATACTGCAGGGACCAGAAGAGGGCATCAGATCCCCTGAGACTTGAGTTACAGATGGTCATGAGCCACCATGTGGTGCCGGGGATTGAATCTTGGTCCTCGGAAAGAGCAAACGGGGCTCTTAACCACTGACTCATTACTCTAGCCCCCTGTTTATTTGTTTTGTATCTTAGAGAGCTCAAATTCCTTTACATCTTCATTTTATTCCAGTCATGTCACACCCTGTATTGATGTCTTTTTATCAGTCATTTTAATAATTTTGTCCCTGTACTTTCAGTTCCTTTACCGTATTGCTTTATATTGTGCTCACCTAGCAAACTCAGTGCTTCTTGTATCTTAGTGCCAACCTGGACTGCTTCACATAACAATAGAACAACTTGGAACAAATACAGATTCACTGTTGTACCCTTAAGGACGTCCTCAGAACTTTAGAAGGAGATTTGTTCTATTACTTTTCTCTTTCTTTGCTAAGATCAAACGTGAGGACCTGGGTTCAAATCTCTGGAACCTAGGTAAAGTTGTATACAGGAGTGCATGTGTTGTAGGGGAAAATATGAAAGCCTGTCTCAAACAAGGTAGAAGGTAAGGCCTGATCCTTGAGGCTATCTTTCCTCTGTCTACCACATTCACGCTATGACATTTTGAATGATCTCATTCACACTCACAAATATATGTGTGTGCACATACACATTGTGTACAAACACACACACACACATATAGAGTGGGGTAGAAAGGGAAAGAATGAGTAAAAATAAGGCGAGAAGTGATTGAGCAATTCTAATCTCAGCCTCTGCTTCTTATAGGCACTCACATGGAAGATACACTTAGGGACACATACCCCCACCCACCCACATGATAAATAATTTAGAATACAGCCACCTATTTTGGTTGACATGTAATATGCATATCTATACTACCTCTTTCCCAACTGTCTATAGATAGTTACTCCTTATTTTTCTCTATAACACTGCTTGAATTCAGTTCTCTGAGGCTTGTTTCAGTAATGATTTCTTTAGAGAGCAAATGAATAAATGGATTTAAACCAGTTTAGTTTAGTGTTCTTAGGAAGTCATTCCTTTCACACCAAAAGAAACTAAGCAAGTTTTTTTTTAAAAAAAAAAAAAACAAAAACTATAGCCTTCTCTTTTTTCATTTATGTCAGGACTCTTCCCAGGTAGAGAGAGGAGTTTATAAAGACACAACTGTAACATGAGGGCTGGCTTGTTGGGGTTACTGTCCCGCCCAGTACCCCACAGCCAGCAAGCCCCAAAGAAAATCACACAGAGAGTCTACATTAGGTTATTAACTGATTGGCCTATTATCTCAGGCTTCTTACTAGCTCCCATAAGTTATATTAACCCATT
>JAQHUG010000035.1:4984383-5020032 GCA_028555095.1 Dicrostonyx torquatus
AAAAAAAAAAAAAAAAAGTCTACTTTATGACTAAATATGCAAATATACAGCTACCCACCTTGTTTTGTTTTGCTTTTTTTCTTCCCAGACAGGATTTCTTTGTGTAGCCCTGGCTGTTCTGGAACTTGCATTGTAGACCAGGCTGTCCTCAAACTCAGAGATACATATACCTGCCTCTACAGGGATTCAAGGTGTGTGCCACTACACCTGGCTAGATCTTCAGATCTTATGTGTTGTGCATATGCACCTATGAGTGTGAATATACAAATGTTTAAATCATTTAAGTGTTTTAAACAAGCAATATTTGTCTTCTTTTAATATATTTTTTAAATACTTTTTCTGATTGACTTTTAAAATGTTGATTGTGTTTCACTAAATTTTGGGGGTTTTGTTATTTTTGTTTTTGTTTTAAGACAAGGTATCGCTGTGCAATTCTGACTGGCTTAGAACTTGCTATATAAACCTGGCTGGCCCTCAAACTCACAGGATTGGGCTGTCTCTGCCTCCCGAGTACTGGAATTAGAATGTACCCAACCTAAATTAGTTTTGAACATTGCTTTTGATCCATATTGAGTTGCAGGATTCAGTTTGAAAAGTAATATCTTTGAGTAGATCAATTTTCAAAAATTATTTTGGGTTGGCTATTATTAAATTTTTTGCATGCTGGGAAATAATAACTTATCTATGTGTATTGGCAGGGCCATTGGGGTACAAATTGATAGTCTCTGACTGAGTTTTTGCCTGGTCAGGAAGGGGTGAGTAATATAAAGACATGATTGGAAGACAAGAAATAGAATTTGGCACATGTAGACAGTATCACTTTCCTCCCTAGTTAGCTGCTCTCTGCACAGCAGATTGTCTTATAGACTGCAGTCTTCAGGCACTCATGCCTGAGAGAAGCCATAAGGAACTAGTGAGTTATCTTCTGGGAAGGGTTAAGAGAAGCTCTCACTATTTGGCCCAAACCAGCCTCTGATACCGTCCTCCTGACAGGGCTTTCCAGTGCTTGATATATTTGAGCTTATTTATTAACTCACCTTCATCCACTAAGGTAGCACAGATTACTTAATACCTAAAGATGGTTAGTCTTTAAGTGACTTATATTCTAGATCCAAACATTTTAATACCTCCCAATTTTTTGTCTTTCTAATCATACCAAAATTCCAAAAATTAATAAAAGTACTAATTCCATCAACTAATTACATTTTGAATTTTTAAAGTTTAGTTTTTTGTTTAATTTTTTCTTTTGGCTTGTTTTTTTGTTTTTCAAGACAGGATTTCTCTGTGTAGCTAGCCCTGACCATTCTGGAACTTATTCTGTAGACCAGACTGGCCTCAAACTCAGAGATTCTCCTGCTTCTGCCTCCCGAGTGCTGGGATTAAGGGTGTGTGCCACCACCACCTGATTGATTTTGTTTGATTTTGTCATTTTTAGAAACTATTTCACCTTCCCACAACAACAAACACTTGCTTATAAAGTAGTTTAATTCCTGGGCGTCTTAGAATTGTGCTTGTTAAGAGTAAGAAGCTGTTTTCAGTTGAAAACCTGATGTAAATTACTTTTTTTATTTTTTAGTATCTGTTTTGTTTAATTTTAAAAGAACAGTTGTTTATATTTATAGAAAATGTTTTACAATTAAAAGACCATGGGGAAAGAAGGAATTTCTAAAAATGAGGGGCCCCAATTTCCGAGATGAGCATAAATGCAAACAACCTCAATAAAATTTGCAAGCCAGCTTCAATAGTACATTTTAAAAGATCATATGTGATCGAGTTAGTTTTATTACAGAAATGCAAGAATTTCAACATATGCAAATCAATAAGTGAAATATAGCATATAAATAGACTCACATGATCATTTTGATAGCTGTAGAAAAATTCCTTTGATAATATTCCATATCCATCCCTTAGTTATAAAAAGCCTGAATAAGCCAGGCGGTGGTGGCGCACGCCTTTAATCCCAGCACTCGGGAGGCAGAGGCAGGCGGATCTTTGTGAGTTCGAGACCAGTCTGGTCTACAAGAGCTAGTTCCAGGACAGGCTCCAAAGCTACAGAGAAACCCTGTCTTGAAAACAAACAAACAAAAAAAAAGCCTGAATAAAACAATATAGTGATAGAAGGATCATAACTTGACATAATAAAGGTAGAATATGACAGACTCTTTCATATCCCATATAATAAATAGGGACAACTGAGATCATTTCCTCTAAAATGAGAGGTGGCATTTACTCTTGTCACTCTTATTCAGTGTAGTGCTTATAGAATCTTAGCCAAACCTTTAAGGCAAGAGAAAAGAAACGGGATGCAAAGAGACAAGTAAGAAGTCAAATTGCCCTTGTGTGCAGGTGATACAGTCCTACACTGGAAAGATTTTAAAGACTCTTTGAGAAGCAATATAATCAACTTCTTAAGTGTCTGGGCAGTCCCAGTGGGTAGTGGGACCATATCTGAGAGTCAAGAATGGTCTGTATACCTGGTGAATAGCTGCATTGCCAAGAGTGTAATTGAATACTTGCATTATCAGGTGTGAAGGTACATACCAGGTGCTAGGGACTATATTGATTTGCCCCAATGAAGCAACCTTATTCAGAAGAGCATCTGCTATGGGAGAGAAAACTTGTTTAAGTTAACAATAAAATCTGTATTTCTCAAGAGTCATCCAACTCTGTACAAAGTAAAGCATTATGTTCAGTGATAGTTTGCATAGGCATCACCATCCATTTGTCTTTTAACTGTCTGGTGAAAAGTTTTATTGTGATACTGGGAAGTTATAGGAACGTAGGCTTAGCTCTCCCTGTACCACACTGTTCTTAGTTCTGGATCACAATCAGTACGGAAATCCTACTTGCAGCCTAAAGTCTATCCCAGTTACCCATTTTAGAACTGAGAAAGTTGTCATAAGAGTCAGTAAACCAACTTTCTACTGTGAACCAAACCTGGACGAACACTTGATGGTTTGAATATTATGGTTAGTGTGATTAAGTTGCAGTAGTGTTTGGAGATTCTGGAAATTTGTGTCAGTGCATTGTTTAAAAGTCTGTATAAATATAAGTAACCTAACGGTGACTTAAAGAATATGGGGGGTTGGGGCAGTGGTGGCGCACACCTTTAATCCCGGCACTGGGGAGGCAGAGGCAGGAGGACCTCTGTGAGTTTGAGGCCAGCCTGGTCTACAAGAGCTAGTTCCAGGACAGGCACCAAAGCTACAGAGAAACCCTGTCTTGAAATCCCACCAAAAAATGGGGCGGGGGGAGGTTGAGTAGGTCACATGCAAGTATTAAGTCTATCTTAAAGAAATGTTTGCAGATTTGGAATTGTGGAACCAGTCCTTACTGTACTGAGGTACAACTGTACATGTATAACAGAAACACATTTATCCACTAATAGTCTAGTTTTTAACACATATCTTATTAGTTGTAGTCTGTTTGGAACACCTGTTTTAGAGAAATGTTGAGGTATAATGGGAAATATGGCAATTAGAGCTTTGATTCTACTTCTATTTGTGTATGAATTTATAAACACAGGAACATTTCTTTAAACATTTTGTAAAATTACATTTATTTAGTGTTTGCTTGTATGTTTCACTGTGTTTGTGGAGGCCAGATTACAATTTGGAGGAATTGGTTCTTTCTTCCCACAATTTGGGTCTTAGGGATTGGACTAGGGCCGTCAGACTTTTGCAGCAAGTGCCTCTGGCCCTCTTGCTGGGCCTTCAGAAATATATCTTAAATAGAGCTCTTTTAAAATAAGATACATAAAAGAAAACTTATTTTAATTTATTTATTTGGATGCTGGGGTTAAATCCTAAGGCTTCATGCATGCAGGGAAGCACTTTAATAACTGGACTATATCCCTAGCCCCAATGTTTACAATTTTATAATATGAAATTTTAAGTATAGTCACGATATTGTACAATCATCACTATCTAATTCCAAAACATTCGTGTCATTCTTCAAAGACATACTGCTCCTTATTCCTGCTCGCAGTCCTTCTGTTTCCCTGGCTACTGCCAGCTGCTAATCTACTTCTGTCTCTGTGGTTTCCCCTATTTTGGACAGTTCATCTAAGTGGAGTCATATCATACTTGGGGCTGGGGTTGTCTGGCTTATTTCACTTAACATACCTTTAAGGCTTATTATCCACATTGTAGTGTAAATTGATACTTACTCTTGTATGGCTGATACTCCATTTTGTATATATGTTTGTATATCCACACACTACCTTTTGTTTACCCACTCATTACTTGATAGATATTTGGCTAGTGTAAGGACTTGTTTATATTGTATGCAAGGTTTTCTGTGGATGCCTTATGTTCAGTTCTCTTACATATATACCTAGCATGGGTGTTGCTGATTATATGGTAAATTCTGTGTTTGTTTTCTAAATTCATAATATTTGTACTGTTTTATGTTTCACTCTTAGTGACTGTACATTTCTTTAATCTATGAAAATAGGTGCAGTAACAGTTTTGCAGGGAGTAAAGTATGAGGTAGAATGTACAGATGTTGTGCCAGAATGCTTTCTCCTATCTGGTTCTACATATCATGTGTAATATTTTTCCTAGAAATTCTAGGGAAGAAAATTAGTATAATCAAAAAAATTAGAATTCAGTAAAAACAAAAACAATTCAAAATTGAGAGCACTTGTCACTTCTTTTTTTTTTAACAAAATGAGTAAACTTTATTTTTAGATTTTTAAAAAGTTTTATATGTTTGGGTGTTTTGTTCACATGTATATCTTTAACCTGATTGGACAATGCCTTTCCTTACAGAGAAGCTGGCAGAGGCTCAGCGCAGGTTTGCTACACTTCAGAATGAGCTTCAGTCTTCACTGGATGCACAGAAAGAAAGCATTGGTGTCACTACATTGCGACAACGCAGAAAGCCAGTCTTCCACCTGTCCCATGAGGAGCGTGTCCAACATAGGAATATTAAAGACCTTAAGCTGGCCTTCAGCGAGTTCTACCTCAGCCTCATTCTGCTGCAGAACTATCAGGTGCTTAGATTACCCTAGGGAGTGGCATTTTAAAATAAACTCCAGTAAGTGGAATTACCTTGATCTGCACTGAGTCCCCCAAAGGTGACATCGTCTTTATTCTTGGGGCTCTTGTTCGAGTTTATATGTCTTTGTTGGCCAAAAACCATGCATTAGAAGGATTAAAACTATTAGCAAGGCTAAGGTTTTTAAGACACATACACACACATACAGACTTTTGTAGGGCAAAAGAGATGGCAGTGTGAGCACCAGAGTTCAGGTTCCCAGGGCCCACATTAAAGCCAGGCAGGCATGGCAGCCACCTGTAATTTACACATACAGGAAGGAGATGGGAATTTCCAGAGAATATGGCTAGTCAGACTAGCAGAAGCAGAGAGCTCTTGGACTCAGCAAGACAGCCTGCCCCACTAATATAAAGTGGATAGCAAGTGAGGAAGACACCCAACATCAACTTCAAGTCTCCACACGCATATACATTTAGTTAAAAAACAATCCATACACTATTTATGGGTACCTTTGGCTCAGAGAATAGCAGTTTGCTTATTATTTGAAGGAAACAAATAAAAATAAATATCTATCAAAATGTTGGCTGTGTAACTTTATATTCCTAATGCATAGCTAAAGTTCAGAAAAGCATTGGATCTTTCTAAAGCAAATATTAAGAAAAGCAACTGGACAGCTAACATTTTTGCAAGTTTGCCATAATAAAACAAAAGAGCTGAACATTTTAGCTTGGTACCAAAAGAATCCCAGTTTTATAAGCAGAGACTGCTCTTTTTGTTTCCTGCCCACCCTGACCCAAATAATCACACAAAAACTAAAATATTAATTACAACATTGTTTGACCTATTAGCTCAGGCTTCTTACTGACTAACTCTTACATTTTAAATTAGCCCATTTCTATTAATCTGTGTATTGCCACAAGGCTATGGCTTACCAGGTAATGTTCTGTTCTAGCATCTTTCTCCTTCTGCAGCTACATGGTGTTTCTTAGACTCCACCTACTCTCTTTATATTCTGCCCTGCTATAGACTGAAGCAGCTTTTTATTAACCAATGCTAATAAAATATATTCATAGCATACAGAGGGGAATCCTACATCACAATTTTATTATTCACAGAATGCAATGTAACTATATCAAAAATAAAGAAATTAGATCATGGTAGATATGTGTAAAGGTTAAATATATAGTCTGATAGCACTCAATAGTTTTTACACCCAGTATGAAAAATGTGAATATCCATTAGCCCTATATTAGGGTATCCGTCCATTTGTAATTTGTTATGTGTTTATATAATTGTTATGAAAGACAATGAACAGGTTATGTTCAATAATAAACATTTACATCTCTGAGTCTGATGTACTGCTTTTCATTTTATTCTCTAATATAACTTAAAATGAATGATTAGCACATTGCAGGATGATAGAACATCTAAAAAGTAAAAGTTATGCAAGAAAAGTTTTACCTGTAGTGACTGGTAATACAGCTCAGTTTGTAGAGTGCTTGCCAGCAGGCATGAAACCCTGGGTTGGCTCTGCATAAAACTGGATGTGGAGGCACATGCCTGTAATTCTGGTGCTAGGCAGATGGAGACAAAGGAATCTAAAGTTCAAGATCATCCTCATGTACATGAAATTGAAAGCAGTTTGTGTAGACTTTAAGACTCTGTCTCAAAATAATAAATAAAAAGGTTTTCCCTGAAGTGTTGCAATTTTAAAATACAAAGTACTAGAAATCCACTATCGACAATGATCTCAATTGTTAATATGTGTGCTTTTCCCATCGCTTTCATAATTTTTTTTTGATAATTTTGTGGTTTGTCATTCAAAGAAGAGCCCAGTTGAGAAATAATTCAGCAGAAAAGTAATAACACAATAGGAATAAATGATGATTCCTTTGTTTCTGTTATATACCCCAGGCTGATTTAAACTTGACATCCTCCTACCTTAGCCTCCTAAGTGCCAGGTTCATTATCCACACATCTAGGCCCCTTTTTTGACATTTTCCCCAAGCTTTATAATTTGATTTTTTTAAAAATTTATATTAATAACTAAATATTTAAAAGAAACAAAATGCATTTCAATAGTTTTTAAAGTATTAACCTTGTGAGTTGGAGAGAGAATTCAATTGTTAAGAGCACTTGCTGCTCTTCTAGGGAGCCTGAGTTCATTTCCCAGTAGCCCTGTCACTACGCTCACAACTGCCAGTTGTTGTTGTCCTCTTCTGGCCTCCACAGGCACCTGTACATGTGTAACATTTAGTTGCACAGACATATATACAAAAAATAAAAATAAATCTTTAAAAAGTAATCGAAAATATTCATATTTCCAGTCTATTTTATGTTGATAAAAAAAACAAAACAAACAGAAAACAAGAACAAAACTGCTGCTTTGGATGCCCTGGAACTGGAGTTACAGACAGTTGTAAACTAGGAATCCAACCTAAGTCCTAGGTCTTCTGCAAGAACAAGGCTCTTAACTGCTGAGCCATCTCTCCAGCCTCAGTAGTAATTCTAAAGTTCTGTTGTGGAGCTGCAAGGATGACCTGACTTCAGATTCCTAGCATCCAAGTAAAAAGGCCAGGTTTGACTACTCTGGCCTATAATCCCAGGACTGAGGAGGAAGGCAAGAGGATATCTAGGGCCAGTCTGGCCAAATTTGGTGAGCTCCAGGTGGAAGACCCTGTCTGAAGAAAGAAAGAGTGGAGAGCTATAGAATCTGATGCCCAAGGTCACCTCTGACCACCTCTGCCTCCACACACATGCATGAACACACACACACACTCACACCTGTTTCTAAGTTGAGCTGTCTACTGTACCCAAGAAGAGTTTATAATCATGTTTTATGGTATGAGGAATAGATTCTAACAAGTGAGCAAGAAACCGTATCAGCAAATACAGACAGTCTCTGGTTGGTGGATCTCATCTAGACTTGCAAATCTGATTTTCCTGCCTTTCAGATGATGGGCAAACAACAAGTGAAGGTGAGAGTGTAAGAAAATGCAGTATTTTGATTTTGTAGAAATTGAAGGAATGTTGAGCTCCTACCCATTGTCACCTGCCTTGTGCAATGGTTCTTTTCTGGTGACCTCCCCTGCTTACTTCCATCCCTAAATGGAGGTGGATGGAAGGAAAAACAGAGTCAAGAGAACTAGATAAGTTTCCGTTGTACACGCCTGGAGGAGTGAAAACACACTCTTTACCACCCTTCAAGGAGCAAAGAGTTAAAGCAGATGGGTTCAGTGCATGATAAACGCAAAGCAAAAAACAAACAAACAAAAAAAACCCATTTTCCAAAAATACTCTTTTGGCCAAAGCAGGAAAACAACCTATTTTAAAATGGTTATATGTGGAAAGTTGGAAATGAAAATGTTCTGAGCTTAGAGTTTTTATTAATTTACTTGGAAGAAAAATAACTGAGTTGTGTTTCTAGTAGGATTCTACCTTGGAACCAGTTAGTTACAGGAGAGCCTTAATCTGGTAGCAGTGAATGCTTCTAGGAGGCACCACTGTTTCCCAGGGTTCTCAGTATTGACTCAGTCAACTCTGTATATGTCTGTTGTTGCTTCATTGTTTTAATGTTTTCTAATGATTATAGAATGATAATTGCATTTCTCTTTTCTTCCTATAGAATCTGAATTTTACAGGGTTTCGAAAAATCCTTAAAAAGCATGACAAGATCCTGGAAACATCTCGTGGGGCAGATTGGCGAGTGGCTCATGTAGAGGTGGCCCCATTTTATACATGCAAGAAAATCAACCAGCTCATTTCTGAAACTGAGGTACAACACCTCTGCTTGCCTGCCGTATATGTTCAGTATCATTTGAATTTTAAAGAAATAATTCACTATTTTTGTTCTTTTATAAATTGCTGGTTTAGAATACCTATGCTCTTATTGAGGTCTCTTTCCTTTTGCTTTATCAGTTTATTTATCAAGAGGCTATCAGAACATTATACGCATATGTATTTATATGTATCACTTTTATTTAGAGTAATTTATACCAAAACTTGACAATTAATCTTTCTAGGCTGTAGTAACTAATGAACTTGAAGATGGTGACAGACAAAAAGCTATGAAGCGATTGCGTGTCCCTCCTTTGGGAGCAGCTCAGGTTAGTATCAACTTCTAGTGGCTTGTGTCCTTTTTTTGTTTTTTGTTTTTTTGTTTTTCGAGACAGGGTTTCTCTGTGTAGCTTTGGAGCCTGTCCTGGAACTAGCTCTTGTAGACCAAGCTAGCCTCGAACTCACAGAGATCTGCCTGCCTCTGCCTCCCGAGTGCTGGGATTAAAGGTGTGCATCACAACTGCCTGGCTTCCTTTTTTCATACTTAATAATTAACACAGGATTGTTGTTGACTGTTGTCATTACCTTAAAATTTTTTAAGCCAGATTTTGTAAGTAGTTGCTATTATTGTTTCTCTCATTCCAAAAAAAAAAAAAAATAGATTCAGGCATGGCAGCATGTTTTAATCCAGTACTTAGGTGGTGAAGGCAGAATAGCCATTAGTTAAAGGCCAGCCTGGGTTACATAAGACCCATGTCAGAGAACAGAAAGAAAGAAGGAAAGATTAGATGCAAGCCATCGTATCGTAATGAATTGCAGTATCTTACACCTATCCCTTTATGCTCCCCCTCAACTCCCTCTCCTGTTTGTTCTTATACACACTTGATTCTTGATAGTTGCCTTATCAACTAAGACGAAGGTTTTTGTTGTTGTTCATGATATGAGAAGTTTAGATGTACTGGGTTACCATATAGCTTTTTCCAAAATAGCAGTTATACCCCTTACAAAAGAGAGGAGGGGCTTATTAAATGCTATGTAAATATCTTTTGTCACGTAAAACATGTCTCAATAAATTAAAAATGTTATCATGGAGTATTTTCTGTGATTTCTGTAAAATAGCTCAATAGTGTCCCTATTCTAGTTATAGAATGATGGGGTATAAATGATCCTCTGCTTCGAAGTTACAAAAGTTAAAATAATAAAATATACTTTCACTGTAGAATTTAGGGGTTCATACTACTAAGTTACTATAGCATGCATTGCATGTGTGTTTGATACCTTTTAATCAAAATTCTGTTTTATGTCCACAGCCTGCGCCAGCATGGACTACTTTTAGAGTTGGCCTATTTTGTGGAATATTCCTTGTGTTAAATATTACCCTCGTGCTTGCAGGTAATTCTTAACTTTTTAACTCATTTGTTCTTATTATGTTTATGTCATATTCTGCTCTTTTATAAAGAATCAAGCATGTATCTACCAATTCTACTGAAAGAAGAATGAGGATTTAGAAGGTTGTTTGTATCCTTTGGGATATAATTTTTTAAAACATTGACCTCTTATTTACTATCATTTTCTAGTCTTTAACTTCAGGATTTTTAGAGTTCAATTGTCAAAAACTTAAGATTGGGCCAGTGATATGGTTTAGTGGGTAAAGATGCTTGCTGCCAAATCTGACTACATGAGTTTGATCCCAGGTTTCACATAGTGGAAAAAGAAAGCCGACTCCCACAAACTGTCCCTGACCTCCTCATGTATGACATGGTACACACACACACACACACACACAAACATACACTAAGTAAAAAGTGTAATTAATTTAAGAATTTGTTTCCTTGGTCATAGATGAAGATAAATGTGTTACAAAGTTCATCCACTAAACCTTATTTACTTCTTATAGAGACCCCCTCATGTTTTTCCAAAGCTGCTTATAGCTGCTCTACATGCTTGGCTTTGTAGTTTTCAATTCAGTGAAATTTCAAAGTAAGGAATAGAGTGTATGTTTAGCATGGATGAAGTCCTGTGTTCAGTCCCCAGAACTACATAAAACCACGTATAGTAACACATACTGATAATCCCAGCATTTGGGAAGGAGAAGCACAAAGATCAGGAATTTAAGGATTCCCTCAGCTACATAATGTGTAGATAGGCTTCCTAAGCCTGTCCAAGAATTTATAGAGCCCTTCAGTAGCATTTCACATTATCATGCTTGAAAAACATCAAATGCCACACCTGTTATTTTTCCCACTATTTCTTTCCCAAGCCATGCTATTTTTTGCGGCATTGAAATGTTGGGTAGTCCCAATATATTCAATTCTCACGTGTCTGCTATCTATGTTCATTTTCTATCTAGGCAAATTGTTCAAGCCTATGGCTACAAATACTATCTATATGCTAATGGCTCACAAGTATATATCCTCTGTTCTCTGAAAAAAGATCTAATGGCTGTTTGGAGATCTAATAGTCATTTCCCATTTAAAGTAGACAAAAGGACCCTTGATTTTTTTTTTTTTGAAGTCCCCCAAATAGAGCCCGAACCTTTTAGTTCCCATTTACCCTGTCTTGGCTAAAATTATCAACTTAAAAAGAAGAAAGATTTATTTTGGCTTATGGCTTTAAAGACTTTAAGTCCTTGATCACTTGGCCCTGTCAGTTCAGGCCTGTGGCAAGACAGAATATTATGGTGGAGACAGTGTTGGACTTGTCTCTTTGTTTGCATCCAGTGTTGCCTCTTCTGACCACAAGTTTGTAGAGGGTGGTTTCTTCCTCCTTTCTTCTTTCTTTTTTTTTTTTTGGTTTTTCGAGACAGGGTTTCTCTGAAGCTTTGGAGCCTGTCCTGGAACTAGCTCTTGTAGACCAGGCTGATCTTGAACTCACAAAGATCCACCTGCCTCTGCCTCCCGAGTGCTGGGATTAAAGGCGTGCGCCACCACCGCCCGGCTCTCCTTTCTTCTTTCTTCAGCTCCTGTCCCCATGTAGAATTTATTTATGGCCTCTCTTACATTCAGATTCCTTACCATAGTATGCAAGACCTTCAAGGATATTGCACGGTTAGTTGTTTCTTACTTCCTATCCTATCTTTCTCCCTGTACTCACTTTCATTTACTATTCTTTAAACACATCTATTGTCTAAGGGATTCTTCTTCTTCAAGGGTGTCTGTTTTCTTTTCCTTTCCCTTCACTTAAACATCTATTCAAATGCTGTCTCTTCAGTGATACCTTCATGGTCACCCTACACTTAAACGGTTTATTCTGTATCTTTTTGTTCCTTTAGCTTATATTAATTTTCTTCAGAATGCTTGTCTGACAGATATCACATAATTATGTCTCTGCTTTCCCACTAACATGTAAACAATGTTTGGACTTGATAGCAAACTTCTCAGTGCCTGGGCTTTCATCTCTAGTACTGGAACACTATGTGGAGCATAATAGGAATTCAAAAAATTTTGAGAAAATTTGAATGGATGGAATAGATAAAGAGTTGAAATTAAATGATGTGCAGAACTCATTATTCCTTGCTTGCATTCTCTTCAGCACTGCCTATTTTGCATTATGAAGTTGTATCCCAAATTGCAAAGGCTTTTAAATGAACTTTGCCTAATGACAGTATGTTTTCATTGTATTATTAGAGTTCTTTGGCTAGAGAGATGATTCTGCCATTAAAGCCTAGGCTCACAACAACATCAAGAGTTCTTCTTTCCACCAGTTGCTAAGTATTATGCACCCATAACTTACAATGTGACATTGATGAGATTTATGATCAATTTGTTACCTGTTTGTTTATATAGGATGATTATAGTCTACTTATATAAAATATATGGAAATTCTGCAGTACAAGCCCCAACCTATCAAACTAGCTGCCATGAAGAGAGCAGAAGTTCTGCCTGCGTTTCAGTTTCAGCCCCACCATTCATTAGCTGTTATGGTTGTGTGAACAACCGTTAGATTTTTCTAAAACAGTTTTCTCATCTATTAAATGAACTCAGTACCTTAAGTTTATAGGATTACTTGAGAATTTATTTTTTTTTATCCACAAGTAGCTTTAACATCTGGGATGTGTGTGTGTGTTGCATGAATGTGGATTCAAGCACAGTCACATGACACTACACATGTGGGAAGTCAGAAGACAACATCTACTATCACTCCATCTTGTTTTGAGGAAGAATTTCTTTACCTCTGCTATGACACACTGGCTGGTCCACAAGATTCTCCTGTCATCTTGTTGCTGGAGCATTGGGATTACAGATTAATGTTATAGAATCATGCATTTTCTGTGGGTTGCTAGGATCCAAAGTCAGACCCTCACACTGGCCACACAGGCACTCTACTCACCAAGCCATCTCCCCAGCCCATCTTCAGGTCACTTTATGTATCTTCCAACTGCTCCTGATCCCTATGAGTCTTAAGATATAAAAAGTTGTGGGGAGCAGAGGGATTGAGTTGTGTAGCTCAGTAGCAGCATGCTTGCCTATCATAAATGAACTCCTGGGTTAGATCCCCAGTACTGCAAAATCTCTTAAACTGGTGTGCAGCATACTTGTAGTCAGCATTTAGTGATGGAACTAGGAGAACTAGGAGGTCAGTGTTATCCTAAGATAACAGTTCATGACCATCCAGAGCTACCTGTAACCCTGCCTCAAAAATATAAAAGGTGATAAATGTTCTAAACAGTACAATGAGACAACTGAGGATTTTCTTAATTAGACTATTGGGGAAGATGCTGTGGAAGAAGTGACATTTAAGTTGGTGGGATTAAAAGCATTACCAGAGAAGGAAAGAGAGTGTAACTTAGTTGGTCAGGTATAGGAGGAGGGAGGGAGTTTGTAGAGGGGGTGGTTAGTAGAACAGGGTAAAGCCCAGCTCTGAGAGCAGTGCATATCTGGAGGAGCACATCAATCCCAAGTATAGACTGCACACATGGCTCTCTCTTAGGAAAATATTGTTACTCGTGTATGAGTGAATTTGCTTTCTAATTTCCAAGATGTATATGGTGATTTTATCCTCCCTAACTTAAGACAAGGGAAGAAGCAAATGTCTTTCTTTTCATGTGAATCAAATGGAAAGGGTTTTGTGTGTGTGTGTGTGTGTTTTATTTCTTAATTTATGTCAAGCTGGGGTTTTAATAAATATAGGCTATATTACTGTAATAGTTTGACTTTTGAAATGCATGCAATTTATACATTTAACATTATGTATTATGTTCTAACCTCAGAACCCTTCTTTGTTTGATCTTCCTGTGTACTGGTGAGGGGGAGGGTGACCAGAGATAAAGCCAGCTGTCTATCCTTATTTATCTCCCCTCGGGTACTCAGAAGATAACAGTGTTGAGAGTCAGAGGGGATCGCAGCAGTAGTAATGCATGTATAAGCACGATTCTTTTCTTAGAGCATTCACATAAAAATTATGTGCATAATTGCTGTGGTTTCTCATGGGGACTTGGCCCAGTGTTCAGTAATTTGCCAGAAAAAAAAAAAACCACACATTCTAGAGTTTTAGTTTCATAAAAATTTTTGCTGTATAGGTTTTTTAAATTTTCTTCTAGAAACCTTGGCTCTATTTGAAATAATCACAGTATGCCATATTTCACTTACTAGTTTACCATTTACAGTAATATAATGGTGTAAACTAAACACTTGTAATTAATAAGACTATTGATGGTTGAAATCTCTTTTGAAAATAATATGGTAGTATATGTAAAAATTTGATGATTTTAACTAACTTTAGTTTTTTTTTTACAAATTTAGCTTACAACCTAGGCTTCTACAAGGTAAAGAAATTATTTATTGTCGTGTTGCTTATAACAGCAACATCTTAGAAACTGCTCATATAGCTACTTATTGTGAACTGTACAAATAAGTTGTGCTGCCATATACAATGGCATATCATGGTTGGTAGCGCTGGAAATGAAAGGGAGAATGACTTGGCACTATTTGCCAAAACTGGCTGTATATTAGCCTACTCTGATCCTTCTCTAGTAATAGAAATGAGTGCATATATCTACCAGGAAACATTCAAGAACATTAGTAACTGTACTGTGTTAATGTCCTCAAACTGGAACAACCAAATGTTCATCAACAGTATAGCAGATGTCTTTACCCATCTTTACATGGGATAGTATGTAGCCGTGAGAAGACTAAAATGTAGCCCATGCAAAAACATAAGTGAATCTCACAAGCAAATGAAAGTGAGGTTTATATAACATAAAATTAACCATTGTAAAGTAAACAAAAGAAGCCAGACGCCAAAAGTACGTTTACAGGAAGAGAAAAAATTAGTGTTAGAAAATAGTGCTTACCATGGCTGGAAAGAAGATGTAAAGCTAGTCCTTTGGGCACTGTTTTGTATTCTGGGTCCTGATTCACTGTTGTTGAAATTTATCATACTATGTACTTAAGATTTGTTTCATCTTTCAATAGTGTGTATCACCTACATTAGAAAATAAGTGAGATTTTTGCATGTATTTGTGAGAAAAATAACCACTCTAGAATGTAAACGAAAAATAAGCTTTAGGATAGCCATGTATGGCATGCTGTGAATTGTAGTTGGTTAGTTGCTTTTGTTTTGAAAGTTATTTGGTATTTTTCAGTATGTGAAGAATTTCTTGGAAGGTAATAGATAAAACTGTTAACATGGTAGCCTCTAGGGAAGGAGGTATGGACTTGAATGTAGGAAGCTTCTTACATCCTTTATATTTGAGAGCCCGTTCTGTGAGTTCGAGACCAACCTGGTCTACAAGAGCTAGTTCCAGGACAGGCTCCAAAGCCACAGAGAAACCCTGTCTCAAAAACCCAAAATAAATAAATAAATAAATAAATAAATAAATAAATAAATAAATAAATAAAAAGAATAACAAATCACAACAAAAGGAAAACCTATTTGATTCAGTACCATGAGGGCTATAATTTTGTAGGGTTTAGAATAGGCTTCCGTTTGGGTTATTGATTTTGTTTTGTTTTAACAGATGCATGATAATTGTATATAACTTAGCTACATTGTTAAGTGCATCAGGCTCTAGAGCCAGATTACTGGGATTAAATTCCTGTGCCCTTCAAATTTAACTGTTTCAATGTGTCTACTGTAGAAAACTGATTTTTTTGCTATGAAAAAGTAATGAAATTATGCATATCAAGCACTAAAACATTGATTGACTTCTCTTTTTCTGAAAATAAAGTGACCATTGGAATTTTGACAGGGATTTAATTAAATGCATAGATTGACTTGTCATCTTAACAATATCAAATCTTCCCATCTATAAGCATGGCATTTCTTTCTATATACTTAAGTCTACTTTAATTTCTAAATATTTTGTCACTTTCAACATACGAGCCTCTCATCTCCTTGGTTGAAGTTACTACTAAATATTTTATTCTTTTAGGTACTGTTATAATTAAAACTGTTCTTCTAATTTTATTTTCAGATTGCTATTGCTGATGTATACAAACACAGCTGAATTTTGTGTGTTGATGTTGCATTTATGACCTTGTATTCTACAGCTTTGCCAAAACTACCAACTTTTACAGCTGTATTGTGGCTTCTTTGGAATCTATGCTTTGTTTTCTGACATTGTAATGTCTGGGGTCTTTGCTTAGGATTCAGGGTGCAAAGCTACAAATGTGCTTCTCTACTCCTCTAATTTTCCAGCTAATCTTGACTCTGTGCTGGTTCTCTTGTGGTCCATTGTCACATTAGCAACTAGGACAGTCTTTTAAAGTGATTACTTGGGTCTTAACCCATTCAAAACCTTCTATTAGTTCATACATCAGAATTAAAACTTAATTCTGAACAAAGTACTACAAAACCCTGTCTTGGGAACTTTATCTCTAGTTCCTTCCAATAATAGTGACCTTGGCCTTCCATCACTCAGCTTCTTGTACTTTCTCTCAAACTGGAGTCCTCCAGAGATTCCAAGGGTTCATTCTTCACTCTTTAAGGCAAGTATATTTCCTGATAGTCCTTATTTGCTGATTTTATCACTCTTTAAGGCAAGTATATCTCCTGATAGTCCTTATTTGCTGATTTTACTCTTATCCCTCTCACCATATACTGTTAGATAGAAGTTAAGTGGAAATTGGTATTTTGTCTATTATTCACTTGAATCCCCAGTTCTTAGGATGATGTTGGGTGTAAAAGACATCTAATAAGCACTTGTATAAATGTTTTATTTAGTAACTAATAGAAACTAATGTAACTAATATATACTGAATACTAATAGAGTCACACACTAGACATTTGATGTGTTCTTCACATTTAACTGTTACAAACATGTGAAAGTATGTTATTTGTTTTTGTTTTGTGGTTTGTTTTTTAAATATGTCTCATGTAGTCCAGGCTGAACTCAAACTTCTATTTCTGATCCCCCTTCCTCCACCTCCCAAGGCCTGGGATAACAGGCGTGTATAATCCCAGTTTTATACAGTACTGGAGATCAAGTCCAGTCTGAGAACAGACAATATTTTCATTGACCTAGAGGAAACTGAGGACTAGAAACTCTTAAGTTAAATAATTTATTCTACTAGGATTTTATATGCAGTTTATATAATATTTGATTCCAAAACAAACACTTTTTCTCCCCTGTCATTTTTAAGTTATTAAATGTTTTTATGTTGTAGAGAATACAAAGATAAATAATCATTATTTAAATTAAGTAAGTAAATAAATTTGTAGAAATGAAATAAAAGAGCACTATAGATTATGGGAAAAATAACTTTTTTAAAAGATGAAATTCATTAGGATTGGCCATTGAGGAGTACTGTAGGATGAGTTTGAAAAAAGTAAGTTGGAAACTAGATTTTCTTTTAAGAGCTTAAGTTTGCAGACCTAAGATGTTTGAACAATATAATTCTAGGAAAGCTGTAAAATAATGAGGGCACTGAATGTTTGTATGAGCATATGAGCAATATAGTACTTGAGAACATGGGCTTTGCACAAAATTATGTAGGTTGCAATCAAGTATGGTGGCGATGCCATTAATACCTACAGAGGCAGGTAGTCGAGGCCAGGTCAGCCAAAGGCTACATTTAACTCTGTCCTATACTAGCTCAGTAAACCTGAGCAAATTACTTAACCTGTCTGTGCTCCAGTTTCCTCAGCAACATGGACATAGTAATTTTTAACTTAGAGAACAATTATAATGAATTAAACTAATTGTTACATGTAATAACACCAAGAATAAGTCTAAACACTATGTTAAGCATTCAATATGTGTCAACTATTGTCTATTTATATGACATTTAAATTCTCACATTGTCTTCTTGTGCTTTGTATCTTTTTATTCTTTAATAACTCTGTGAGGTAGAAGTTACTATATCTAGTTTAAAGTTAGAGAAAGCAATGTTGAAGAGGGAGGTATATAGGAAAAACCCCAGAAGACAAAACTAGTCTTGGACCTGGCTGGCTTGGTGTTGTATGCCTTTAATGCCAGCACACAGGAGGTAGAAGCAAGAGGATCTCTGTGAGTTCGAAGCCAGCCTGGTCTACATAGCATGCTCCAGGATAGCCAAGACTACGTGTCTCAAATCAAAAATAAAAACTGGTCTTACCATTTCAAAGCCATTTAGCTCTGTAGTACTAAAGCTGAAAATCAAAACAAGATAAAACACTTACAGGACAATGGAATAACATTTTAAAAACCAAGTTTGGAGAAAATTATTCTAATGGCATTCTGCAGAGTCTCTGAGACAGAAGAGGAAAGAATCTAAAGACAAGTTTATTGGATTCTTAAAATAATCTAGATACAGATTTTCTTTATGAAAACTTCCTGCTAGGGTTGTGTCTAAAAGAATGAAGAAGAAAGATAATTAAAGGGAACATTGTAGATTTTACAACTAACTAATACTTTTTTTTCAGCTGTATTTAAACTTGAAACAGATAGAACTGTATGGCCCTTGATAAGAATCTATCGGGGTGGCTTTCTTCTGATTGAATTCCTTTTTCTACTGGGCATCAACACGTATGGTTGGAGACAGGCTGGAGTAAATCATGTCCTCATCTTTGAACTTAATCCAAGAAACAATTTGTCTCATCAGCATCTCTTTGAGGTAATAAAGCAGTCTCATGAATGTAGTTTGCAGTAACTGAATAGCTGTCTTGATGAGTACTCAAGTCCATCTTCCACTTGAAGATTGTTGGATTGTTTATTGTTTTTCTTACCTTTATTTATTAAAGGGTTTCTGTGTAATGATAAAAAGTAACTTACTTTCTTTTTGTGTTCCCTGTGCTTTATAGATTGCTGGATTCCTGGGGATATTATGGTGCCTGAGCCTTCTGGCATGCTTTTTCGCTCCAATTAGTATCATCCCTATATATGTGTACCCACTTGCCCTTTATGGATTTATGGTCTTCTTTCTTATCAACCCCACCAAAACTTTCTACTATAAATCCAGATTTTGGCTGCTTAAACTTCTGGTAAGTCTAGAAAGCTTTTGCAACATTTTTAGAGTGGTGTGTTAGTAATTGGCTACCTCAAAGGTCACTCATGGCTGCTGAATTCTACAGCCCATATGCGTGGTTCACATTGTACCACGTGAGTGGTGCCCAGCTTTAGGAGCAAAAGTGTTTTTGACAGATACTGGATAACCTTGAAAGTTTACAGCTACAGCATGGCAGCTCTGGGAAAGTGCTTTGTATTTTTTTCCTCCAAGTGATCAGATAGTGAATTGATTTTGCGAATTATGATTATTTGTTATTTTGTTATACAGGTTATTTAACCAGTGTGATAATATGTAGAACTTAGAACTTTTGGCTTCTTTCTAAAGAAGAAAGCCAGGCATGGTGGCTTCGTGTAATCTCTGTACTTAGGAGATAAAGGCAAAAGGATTAGAAGTCCACAGTCATTCTCAACTACATAACAGGTTTAAAGCCAACCTGAACCTGTCCCGTTAAAGTTGTGATACTATTGTTCCTAATTGTCCAGTTGATGTGACTAGTTAGCCAAGCCCTTTATTTTGGGAGCAATTGGTCCTCCACCAAACTGAATTTGAAGCAACTTGTATTTTTTGTTTTAGTAACTTCTTTCTTTATATGATTTTTGCATTTACTTTTTTGAGGTGGAGTCTACTTTTATAGCCCAGGCTGACATCAATGTCATGGTTTTCCTGCCTTAGCCCCAAGTCAGGGTTATAGCAAGTGTGCCACAGTGCTTGGCCTTTGCCTGATTCTTAATGATCTCAAAATCTTTTAACATTGGAATAGAGAATGTCTTGGAAAATTATAGCTATGTTGTTTTGTGATAGTGTAAAGGTAGTTCTGGGAGCAATCTGATACACTCCTAAATGAGGCCGGCTTTATTTTTGAAGTCAATTAAGAATGTTCTCATGTATATATTTCTTAGATGATGGATTACAGCTGATAATAGAAGGAAGAATAGTGGTTAAAATAAATCACTGTAATACTTTCCTCTCCTTCTTGTTCATTATACCTCCCTGAAAAAAAAAAAAAATATATATATATATATATTTGCTTTTTGTTTTTCCCTAAGGGATTAACAATACTTGTTTAAAAATTTAAAACTGAAACATACTACACTTGGTGGCTCATTCATGTAAACCCTGCATTCTGGAGGCCGAGGCAGGAAGATTGCCATGAGTTCAAGGCCAGCTTGGTCTACATAGTGAATTTCAGAGTTAGACCCTGTCTGAACTTACACGCCCATGCATGCACGCACGAATGCACGCACACTGCCTAAAGCCTAAAAACCTAAAACACAGCTTTCTTTCCCTATTTGTTTTAAATGAAGGTAAATGCTTATAGCAACGAAGAAAATAATATGGCCAAATTTTCTTGGCTTTAACAAAGTTGAATATTATTTTGAGAATTTTACCTTCTACCAAGATTTTTATTACAAATTAAAATTCTTCCTTTTTCCCTCTTGGGAGTGGGGAAGACAACAAAAACTCAGGGCTCGGGATGCACCTCAGTTGATAGAGTGTTTGCTAGCTGAGGCTAACCTGAAATTTAATTTGTAGACCAGGCTGGTCTTGAATTTGCAACCTTCCTGCCTCTGGAACATGAATTCTGGGATTGCAGGCATGTACCAGAACCTTGTATCAGCATGCTTTTAGAGAAGGTGGTTTGGTTTTAGAGGGAGGAGAAGAAGAAATAGTCTAGTCATTTATCTCTTGAATATATTAAAAATATTTTCTTAGATTACCTATAAATGTAAAGTCCCTATAAAGTGTTTTTTTAAAGATTTATTTCTTTTTATCTCATATATGTGGGTGCCTTCATATGTGTATGTGTCATTTGTGCTCATAGAAACTAGAAGGTGGCATTGGATCCCTGGAATGTATAGACAGATGGTTATGAACTGCCATATGGATGCTGGAAACTGAACCTAAGTCCTCCAAAAGAGCAGCAAGTACTGTTAGCCACTGAGCCACCTCTTCAGTTTACCTATAAAATTATTTCTAAATGAGGTGGTTTTTTTTTTGGAAGATTCAGGAAGCTTATTATAATAATATCATTGTAATAACAGGATGATGTAGTTGTGTATGTTGTGTGCTAAGTGCGCAGTTCCCCAGTGCATCCTTTACTTAAGTAGAAAGCCACAATTTCATGCATGGCTACTTACTCTGATTAGTAGAATGATCCCTGTTGAGTAGATGTTTATGTATGTGTCTGCAGTGTGTGTTAATAATGCAGATTGGTTGATTGAATAGGCCAACAATGATGTTTAAGAAGGAATCATAGACTAGTAAAAATCACTCTTAGAAGCAGTGAAATGTAGAAAGAAACACTGATTTGTTGCTTTTGTAGTATTGTTACCAAAATAAATAATATTACTGTGTATAAGTCATTTAAATTCAGTTGACATTTATTTTATTTAAACTTCACTGGTCCAATTAGTCCCTATAATGTATGACAGAAAATTAACAGAATGTTTTCACTGTAGCTATATTTCTTTGAAATTGTTTTTTAAAAATTTGTCCTAAAATAAAATGCTTATTTATCTCTTTTTTTTTTAACCTTCATTTTTTAGTGTGGAAAACATATATGTCATGTGATCATAGTAGTAAAGACTACTTACTATTATGTTCATAGTTATATGGGGATATGTATTATATTCATAGTTATATGAGAATCTTTGAAACTGGAAAATGCCACCTTCCCTTTAAAAAAACTGAAGAACTTTAAGATACTAATTTACTTCAATATTAATATGTCTAATCTAATACAGTCTATTTATATCCATTAGTTTCTTTCCTACATCTGTATTTGCCCCCAACTAGAATTTCAATTAGAAAGTATACACAAAGCCCCAGATTTCCAACAGTAACATTACCTTATTCTTCAAGTAAGCTAGCTCAAGATTTAAAATAGAATTGGGCAGTGGCATGCATGCCTTTAATCACAGCACTCAGGAAGCAGAGGCGGGTAGCTCTCTGTGAGTTCGAGGCTAACCTGGACTATAGAGTGAGTTCCAGGACAGTCAGAGCTATACAGAGAGACCCTGTCTCCAAAAACAAAAAAAAAAAAGTTTTAAAATAAGAGTCCTTAATTATATCATTTAGAGATCAGTTTTTAACCAATTTTTTTTTTTAGTTCTATAGTAAAATCATGTGTACACTCACATGAAATTAGGGGTCGAGGAGATGACTCAGTGGTTAAGAGCACTTCTAGAGGACCCATTTTTTTTTTAGTACCAGCACTTATATGACAGCTCACAACTGCCTGTAACTCCAGTTCTAAGGGATCTGATTCCCTCTTCTGCCTTTCAAGACTATCAAGCACATGCATGGTGCACAGACAAAACATACAATCAAAACATCCATATGCATAAAATAATTTTTGAAGTAGATTGCAGCCTCCTATAGTATATATTTACCTTCAGCTATCATGGATTCCACATGTAGACTTAGGTCCCATCCCCAAGATAGCTCATAAAGTATTTGCAAATATTCTAGGACCTAACATGCTGGGCCCTAGGCCAGTAACTTACCAATAACCCACCAGTGGTAAGTTTTGTGCATTTGTCTAAACATTCAGAATTAATTGTCGATTTTATAATGTTATTACTCCAGGAATCTATCATTTTAATCAAAGTCAGAGCAGAGGTAGAATATTTGGAAGACTTTGGCTAGAAGAGAAAAAGAAGAGTTACATGATACTCATTTAGAGAGAGGATTCAGATAAATCTGGAATGAGGTTGACTGTGTATAAATGTCAGAGTTAAGTATGACTTGTCCGTCCTCTTGACTTGCCTGGGACAGAAGTGCTTGTTCCCATCTGTTTTCTAGGGTGTCCTTTTTTAAATGTGTTTCTATGATACATTTGCCATAGGGTGCTATATTGTATCTCTGTGCGTTTATTTGCCCAACTAGACTGTGGGTCTTCGAAGCCTTTGGGATCACTTTTTATATCTACACGTCTACATACTTGACATATAGTAAAGATTTAAGTGTTTGTTAAAATGACTAACATTTACTCTTTCCTCTTTTATTTTTGTGTCAATACCTTCCTCTTGTAGTCTCGTGCCTTCATCCTTTATTTCTTGTTGCATTGCATTTATCTGCTTCACTTAGAGAAACAATCTAGACTAGCCAGGTTTTAAGGATGAGGCTGGCGATTAAAAGAGTAATGGAGGTTTGTCTCGTGTCAGAAGGAAACAATTTCCTCTAGGCTGCCAATTTTGCAAAAGTCAACTACTAGAGAGCTGTGGGAGCTACTTCAGCCAATAGCCTTTAAGATATCGGCCTACTTTGGGTGTGGTCACATGTATGACTTTCTGATCCTTTGGTGTTATATTGGAAATTATCCTCTTGCATTTGTTTCTTTGAATTATTTAAGTCTATTCTACATCCTATAGTATCTCAAAATATTACAGTAGCTCAAAGCAGAGTCTACATACATGGACTGCTAAGACCTCATTCTGCCTCTTCCCTGTAAGGAAGTATCCTCTATCTGGAGCTTATAGTGCAATAACTTGTAACCTGGATTTTTGGACTCAACAAAATATAAGGGAGCTATCAAGAATAAGTCATGGAACCCAAAGATACCAGCTCCAGACAGCAATATCATAAAGCCTGTATTACTGTTTTCTGGTCTAGTTCCAATTACAGTATTTGTTAGGTGACACACAGGATTGATTCATACCATATAGTCCTGTGTCTTTCTGAAGAGAAATGCTTATGGAATGAATTTGCCTACTAAATGAATATATCCAGAGAGCTAGAAATTTATACTCATTTTCAGAATTGCTGCTTTGACAGAGAAGTACATCATTATTATCTTACTCTCCTTTATAATAAAATCAAGGGAATCTGACAGGATAAATATAAAAGCTATCTGCATCCATACTCCTTTGCATGGGGTCATCCAGGCACTCTCCACAACATTTTATTCCTGGTGATGGCGTTAGTGTCTGAGTCTTCTTTTCTCTGCAGTGCCACAATTTCTCTTTGCAGTTATAACAAGTTGATATAGAGCAAGCCAAGATAAGTTTATGTTTAATGGAATAGCAATAGTACCTAACTTTGGAATTGAGTTGGGCATGGTGGAACACACCTTTGATCCTAGCACTTGTGTAAAGATGGAAGGATTTCAAGTTAAAGGCCAGTCTAGGCTACATAGTGAGGCCTGTCTCAACCTACTCCCCTTAAGAGGAATTATTATAAAGACTGAGGTGTAATAGTCTATAAACCCTAAGAAAATATAGTTTCTTAGTTAGTGTTCAATATATTTGCTTAATAGATTGACCATTTTCAGGACGGTGGTAAGAGGTGCATATATTGTATGCAAGGTTTTCTGTGGATGCCTTATGTTCAATTCTCTTACATATATACCTAGCATGGGTAAAATTTTGTGGTGAAATTCAGGGTTAACAAGCCATTACCATTACGTTAGTGGAATAAATATTACATAAGCTGGGGTTGCAGTTCAGTGATAGAGTGCTTGACTTATGTACAAGACCTTGGGTTTAAAACCCCATGCTGTAACAGTGTCATTTAGGTTAGAGAATGTTACTTGCCTCAGCTGATATAACCTCTCTTCCCTTCCTGTATTTTACAGGCAAAGAAGAGCTTTGTATTTAGTTAGCTAAGTGCTCCCCTGTCCAGCAAATTTGCTTTGTAACCTAAATATTAGATTTCCTCTCTGTAGCTCAGGCTAGCCTCAAATTTGTAGAAATCCTGCCTTAGCCTTCTAAGTGTTGGGCTTACAGGAATTACCCACTCTGCCTAGTTTATTCTCCCTCCTCCTGATCTCTGTTTTTTCCCTGCAGTTCCTACCAGCAGCCCCATACACCCACACAGGCACACTGTTGTCTTTGCAGTCATGTTTTCAGCGCAGTCCCCATACACTGCTTACCCCAGCCTTTGTTGCCTGGAGTGTGTGTGTGTGTGTGTGTGTGTGTGTGTGTGTGTGTGTGTGTGTGTGCGCGCACGCTTCATCAGCAATCACTCTGAATGGTCAGACATCAACTGCAGAAATTTAATGTACGGTTTACTATTTCTATTCTCTCTCTCTCTCCTTTCTTTTTCCCAGTTTCGAGTATTTACAGCTCCCTTCCACAAGGTAGGCTTTGCTGATTTCTGGCTGGCCGATCAGCTGAACAGCCTGTCAGTGATACTCATGGACCTGGAATATATGATCTGCTTCTACAGTTTTGAGCTCAAATGGGATGAGAGTAAGGGCCTGTTGCCAAATGATCTACAAGGTAGGCTATGATTTTGTATTCTCACTGCTGAATTGCCAACATAAACCAAGAAATATTGGGAATGATAACTGCGACAGTTAAGGTCATGGTGAAAACTCATCCAATAACATTACCAATTTAATTAAATGTACTTGGCATTCTGTTAGCAATCTCCTGAACTGAAATAATTTGGCTTTTAAATTGTGTTATTTTAGCCATCCACTTGCCAAGAAATTTACAACTTATACTGAGGAACTCTGCAGTTATTTCTCAACGTTCCTATGTGTTGGTAACTGTATCACAAATGCTAGAGTGCCAGCAATTAGTCCTCACAAAAATGCTTGGGATAGCATTGTAGGTACCGTGATCAAAGTACTGATTGCTTAGAATCAGGTTAAATACCTTGGGAAAAGTTCTGGTAGACTGCTTTACAAATCTTATTTGAAACCTTGGTTTTCTTCTGGCTCTTTACCCACACTTAGGTAATGCCAGGTTTGTATAGTTAGGAAGTTGGCATTCATAACAAAGATCTAATGTAGACAGGTCATAGAGCATCTACTCACAAAAGAGAATGAAAAATTGGGTGCGACAGCCTACCATGCACTTGCTGTCCCTGAACTGAGGAAGTTGAAACCGTAGGATAATAGGTCCCTGTTCAGCTTAGGCTACATACATACTTCTGTCTCAGAAGTAAAAACACAACAAACCACAGTAAGAAGTTAATATTGAACCCTATACCTTGTTCTTAATTAAAAGGGAGTCCATAGAACATGTACTCTCTGTACATATTTTATAGTACTTGGCACTTATAAAATTGTCTAGGTACCTGTGATTTTTGTCGGTTTCCCATATGTTTAACATCATAGAACAAAACAGTTTTTTTCTTTTGATTCATAGACTCTTTTTCCTATAGTTTTATTGCACTTGAAAAAATTAATTCTAGGATATTAAGAAGTCTAAGAGGACAAATTTTCCCGGTAGTTCCTCTGTAGTTTTTACCTTTTCTCATTGGCTTATCCACCACTGAAAAGCTTGAACAAACAGTAAGTAGTTACATAGGAGAGAATGACTGAACCCATGGGGATTACTTGGATTTTATGCGCTGATGGGTATTTGGACTGTGAGACTAAATGGTGTGAACAATTCATTCTTTTGAATTGTAATTTTTTCTTCTTCTTCTTTGAAATCTTCACAGAACCAGAATTTTGCCACAGATACACATATGGTGTGCGAGCCATTGTTCAGTGTATTCCTGCTTGGCTTCGCTTTATCCAGTGCCTGCGCCGGTACCGTGACACAAAAAGGGCCTTTCCTCATTTAGTAAATGCTGGCAAGTACTCCACCACTTTCTTCACCGTGACCTTTGCAGCCCTGTACAGTACTCACAAAGGTATGCTGAGACTTTCAAATCTGAGTTGTTTCTTCCTGAGTCTGTTGCCCTGGACCTTACTATTTGTGCTGTTGGTTTCCACTGAAGCTCCAGCCCCTGATTATTGTGGTTTATCCTTGAATACAGTTTTAGTCTCATTTCACTGTATATTAACAAACATCATTAACAAGAATCACAGTCGATCAAATAGGAAGAATTATGTTAGTTCGAAAGCCTGAATTATGCTCAGTGGATTTAACCTATGAATACCTTGGGTTTTCATTTAGTGGTGTTTTTTTTTTTTTTTTTTTTTAGATCTTGTTCATTAATGAGGTTAGGAAATGGGTAGGTGTACAAGATTCCCTCTGGCAATCAAGTATATTTTTAATCGTTTCCTTTCACCAACTAGTAAGGATTGTTTCCAGCCCATTTAACTGCAAATTGAGTTCTCTGATCCCTCTATATTCTGTCTCCATGGCAACCTGCTATTACTTGCTACTGCTCTTCTATTGGAAAGAGAAAAAAGCTTTTAAGTTCTGAGCCACATGCAGATACTCCTTTTGAATTTTTAACCTTTTCCCAAGAACTGTCAATCAGTGATTTCACTTACTTTTACTAAAACGCATTACAGTATCAGCCCACACCTTAGCCACTACAATTTCTCATCCGTAGGTGGCCCAGAAATGTGACTAATGGAAACCAGTAGAATGCTTTTAAATACTCAGGTAAACTGTTTTCAGAAACCGTTTTTGTGAGGCTGTATTTGGGAGTCTTAATTCAGTGGTACAAACTGCTCTTGCACTAGCATGCATCTGCTGGTCCTGAGAGTTAATAGTGTGAGATTTTTGTCCACACTATGATGTAGGTTCTGTACTTAGAGTAGCATTGATAAATGTAGTCAATAATTTTGCTACCATGTGGCCATTCTGGTTAAGGGATAGAATTTAATTGAGTACCTTAGTGAAGGAAAAGCTCCCGTAATTTTAATTTTGCTGAGGAATGCCACTGGTCAGTTTTTACTAGAGAATTTATAAATTTTACAATTGATTGATACAAGATGCTTTATGGCTCCTCTTACTAAATTATCACAAGCACTTGCCTCTCATCCTAGGTAAAAATGAGCACCACTGTTTTGGGGTAAATAGTTTATACTAACAATATATTTATTAAGAAGCAGACAGTTACCAGGACTGCTGGTGCTGTTGACACGAATACACAACACTCACCTCAGGAAATACAGTTCATTCTTGATCCAGACATAAGTGGTGATAGCCTGGGAGCACAGATGCAGGTTGGCCTGAAAGACATGTTCCACTGGAAGTGGTTACATGAGAGTTTGCAGTTACAGAACAAAGAAAGCTGTAAGTCAGGGCATTTACTGAGTACTCTGGCGGTGGCTGCAAGTAGGCAGACTACAACAAACCAAGGGAACACTATAGGTCTGGGGTGTTGTCTGATAACACTTTCAGCTTTTAGATTGGTAGGAGTTAGTGTTCTGCTGAAATTACATTTTAGGGCTGGTAACTCATTCAGGAAAATGCTCGCTGCATGAAGTTGAAGACCTGAGTTTGGTCCCTAGAACCTATGTGAAGATCAAGCCTGGCAGCAGGCACCTATATATAAACCCCACTCTGGGAAAACAGACACGGGAGGGTCCCTGTGGCTTGCTCATAGTCAGTTTAGTCATAGCATCAAGCTCTGGGCTAATTCAGAGACACTGTCTCAGAAAACAAGGAGAGAGAGATTGAGAAAAACACTGATACCAAACTCTCCATACACAAAGAATACATTTTAAAGATTTTGATAGTCACAGGGATGTTCAGACCCAGGAGTAGACAATGAATGGCTTTTAAAGGGACTGAAGACAGTCTCAGTTAATCTGGCTCTGGACTTCAACACTATCTACAATCACACACAGAGTTCTGCCATTCAGCCTTGTAGAATCCTTTAACACAGGGACTTTTCTTTTTTGCCCCCTGGGAATATCAGTTTATACAAAGACCTATAATGAGACAAGTGATCACAAGTTCAAGGCCTGTCCTAGTTACAGAATTAAGTTCAATATATATACATATATACTCTGTGTGTGTGTGTGTGTGTGTGTGTGTATAGTTTTTTTGGTTTTTTTGTTTCTTTTTTCAATACAGGGTTTCTCGGTAACTTTGGAGCGTGTCCTGGAGCTAGTTCTTATAGACTAGGCTGGCCTCAAACTCACAGAGATCTGCCTGTCTCTGCCTCCTGAGTGTTGGGATTAAAGGTGTGTGCTACTACTGAACTATGTTTTCATGTGATACAGTTCTACATTAGTGTAAATGTATTTATAGTTGTTGACTTTCCTGTTGCATATATATGTAAACTAATACTAAATTATATCCTTTCACTAGAATGTGTTAAGAGGAAATTTTCTACTTTTGTAATTATTGAGCTTTGTTGAGCTGTATACTGAGGAATGGCTAAAATGCTAAGTTTTATGGGGTTTTGAAAGACTTCAAAATAGAGTACTAGTTTGTATAAGCAGGGTCCTGGGAAAGCACACAATACAAATCTCTGAGCCAGTCTGATAGGCCACAGATGAAATATGATGTTCAGATGACATGTAGCTAAGGATGGACTTCTGATCTCCCTACCTCCGCCACCCAAGTGCTGGAATTCCAGATGTGTGCCACCATGCCTGTCTCTTCATTTTTGTTTTTTGTGATACTAAGATGCTCAGGGTCTTGTATGTGCCATGCCAGGCAAGTACTGTATCACTGAGCTTATCCCAGCCTTACCTTGCAGTTGGAGGGTAGAAGCAATTCTGTTTCCTACTTCTGCTTGCTTTGGCCTCATTTGTCATGGCTGCTTTTGTTTCACAGAAAGCTGTATCTTTACCTGTATCTATTTACTTCACAGATTTATTGTAAGAATTGCGCATGGAATTATATTATAGACTTACGGTATACTACAAAAATGGGGTAGATGGGAAAAGAACAACTCCCTTTGCTGACCAGTGCTGATGAATTTCAGGACAGCCAGGGCTACACAGAAAAACCCTGTCTCAGGAAAAAGAAAGAAAGAAAAAAAAAAAGAAAAGAACAAGGTCTCACATAGTTCATGCTGGCTTCAAATTCACTGTGTATCAAGGATGACTGAATTTATGGTCCCCTCGCATCAGTCTCCCTCTTGAGTGCTGGGATTACAAGGATGTACAATACCCAGTTTTACGTGGTGATTCAGGGCTTCATGCATGCTAGGCAAGCACTCTATACACTGTGCTATATCTCCAGCTTTAAGTTCTCTGATTTTCTTGGGCAGTATTCTAAGAAAACACAGACTTTAGAAATAATTACTGATTCAAAAGAATCAATTCAAAATGACTGATTATGTACTTTTCTATGGAGTGCATGTGCTGTTGCAAAAGCTACATTTATGAGGAAAGAAGAGTAAAAGATCGTGACATAACCTTGTTCAGACTCAAATCTGAGTCTTTTCAAAGAACTAGCCTGCCAGGGTTACCATAGTAACAGCATTATATTAAGTGCACTTTCAAAATTGTTACAGAGGTTGTTTCTTATGTTATGCTGCATGATTTGTAAAAATGGAGGTATAAGCATTAACCCTGCATCTAGAATCATTTTTTAGAAGGTGAGGGTTTAGGCAGCCCATTTAGGAAGATTAATCATGATAATATTTCAGTTAGACCTTTTTTGTTGTATTAAAAAAGAAACACATTTGAATTAAATCAAGGCATTTTATTTTCTGTCATTGATTTTAGAGACAAAGGAATTCAGCTAGCAGCCAATCTCTGTGTTTAAAAATTCATATTTCATTACATGGCCACATTTGAAACAGCTCCTTACAAGTGTTGTCTTGGAATTGGGATTAGAGGAGGTGAGGAAGTGTTTTAAATGAGTTTTGGTTTCCTTGAGGTTTCTGGGCTTTGCAAGAAAAGATCTTTGGGAAGTATAATAGCAGAAAGACTGTGATGTTATTACTTGTAACAAGTTGTATTTCATCAGCTCGTATTGCATTTGTAGCTCCTAAAATTCTGTAATCCTCATAAATTCTTAGTGGATTTAGACCTGTGCTATTCACCTAAATATATGGAGGGAGTGCTTATTCTCCACATTCCCTGAGACTTTTGTGGGCAGGGTGGGATTCGCTTTAAAGTTTATGAAAGAGCGTCTCTTGAGTTCATTTACATCCATGTTATTGGTGCCCAGGTCCCGTCTGAATCCCCTTGTGCATTCTGAAGGGTGTTACGCCTCCCTATGAGGTTTCCTCAGCAGCAGTTAGTGCCTCCTGTGCAGTAGCCACTTCATTGTTTTGAGTGAACACACACAGTCCTGAAATGCTGTTTCTATGGGTGTACAGCTAGTTGCTACCCTGAATAATAGGCTTCTTGTCCACATTTTAATCGTCTTATATTATAATAGAAATAGTAATTGTGTTTTTTTTTTTTAAATTCTTTGGGGAAATTTTTGTTCCATTAGCTTTAAAAGACATACGTTCAATTAAAGAAAACTCGTTTGGGTAAATGTTCTCATTTTTTGCCTTGATATTTAAAGTAGTTCAAAACATTAACCCTTTTGGAACTTAATATATTCTATTGTAATTTCCTCATAGAAGGAGAAACTGTTTTACAGTCTATCTAGACAAGATTGGCTAAAAGACCTGTTGATATCAGAAAATAAAACAATAATATACTGGTTTCTTCTCATTAGTAATTTAATGCTCTTTGCCATTTTCGGCTATCATTGTACTAATTTGCAAATGATGTAATTGTTTCTATATATAAATTTATATATTTTTACATGTTATATATAACCTTTTTATATTTTACCTTCTTTGTCACTTAAAAGACTTTTAAAAAGTAGCGCACATATTGACACTTTATCATTTTGGTCTTCTCGTCACATTGGTTTTCTTAATTGTTCTTACAACTCATGAAAACAGCATTTCTATATGTCATGTCGCTTTAATAACACTAATATTTGTAATATTTTATTGCTCATAGTTATAAGATTTTTGATGCTAAAAAGAAGCAAAGGAGCCAGTTGGTGGTAGCACATGCCTTTAATCCCAGTACTCGGGATGCAGAGACAGGTGGATCTCTGTGAGTTCAAGGCCAGCCTGGTCTACAAAGAGCGAGTTCTAGGACCAGTGCCAAAACTACAGAGAAATCCTATCTCGAAAAACCAAACAACAAACAAACAAACAAAAAGAAGCAAAGGTGAAAATTATTTGAATTCAACTTACACAACAATGCCTGATTAGAGAAAAATTTGAGGCTTAATAGAATTTTTAATTTTTTTCTTTTTTTTAGGAAAAAAAAAAGATGATCACATTTATTTATTAAATGTTTGTGTAAAACTATTTAAAACATCTTTTACTTAAGATAAAGTCCACTTACACAGAGTTTTAAAACCTTTAAAACTTTAAGCATGTGATATATATATATATATATATAATTTTACATTGATGTTATCAATGAAAAACAATGAACTTATTCTGTCGACATAATTTTAGCACAAAAAGAAAAGGCAAAAAATAAGTGAGCAAGTAGATTATAATGGCTTATTCCTACTATATGTTGTACTTTAGGGGGAGGAAGAGATTTTATATGGCTCTCTTCCAATTGTTTATATAGTTCACTATAGTAAGTATACTTACTCATCAGCTGTTGCTACATAGTAAACCAACCCAAAGTTTGGTAAGTGAAATAACTGTAATTTCTTCTTGCTTAAGCCTCTTTGGGTCAGCTGGAAATTGACTGGAATAGGTTGGGCTCATATGTTAAGACTGCCTCTGCTGAACTATCTTATGTGGACGTTGTTCTCACTGTTTTTTTTGGGTGGGTCTGTTCCATTCTGGAGCCTCACCTCATGAAGCAACACTTACAAAGGAATTTCCTGACGTGGCACTGAGGAAGCAAGTCCTATTGAACAGATACATGCAAAGCCTCCCTGCTCGCCATCTGCCTGCTTCTTGTTAGCCAAAGGAATTCACAAGACAGGTCCAAAGAAGTCTGTCTTTTCTAACACTAAAACCAGTCACCAAACCCAACACCACTGAGGGAAAGAATATTCTTTTTTTAATATTTATTTATTATGTATACAATATTCTGTCAGTGTGTATGACTGCAGGCCAGAAGAGGGCACCATGTGGTTGCTGGGAATTGAACTCAGGACCTTTGGAAGAGCAGGCAATGCTCTTAACCGCTGAGCCATCTTTCCAGCTCCTAAAGAATATTCTTGTTTTGGAAACAGGGTTGGGCTGGAGGGAATGAATATTTTTCAGCTATAATCTAATCTACCATTATTTGGAAAACAATTTAAATTGATTCTTTAATTGGCAAAGGACATAAACATAATTTTGCAGAATAAACACATTAACAGTGTTTCAGTTCACTAATAGTAGAGTAATGCAAGTTAAAGTAGTATTGATGGGAAAGTGATGATGTTCACTGCAGGGTAGGTTGGTGAGCAGTCCTTCTCTGGTAATTGGTTTTTTATTTTGTTAAGAGTCTGGCGTGGTAGTGCATATCTTTAATCCCAGCACTCAGGAAGCAGAGGCAGGTGGATCTCTGCATTCAAGGCCAGCCTGGTCTAAAAAATGAGTTCCAGGATAGCCAGAGCTACACAAAGAAACCCTGTCTTAAAAAACCAAAATATATGTCTTTTATTTTAGTAAATCCAGTTCTATAACTAGAATAGAGAAGCTGTGAAAACTTAAGACATGTTCATGGCATTCTATAGTAAGAAAATGAAACAATGTAACAAGTTTGTAATAGATTTAGTAGCAGCAGTACCTGAAACATTACACAATAACTTGCCAAAGGATAATGCCATTTTCTGCAAAGAGTAGATGAAGACTAGTGAGTGATATCACAATCTACAAGCCAAGTGTGATGGATGGCACATGTCTGTAATCGCAGTGCTGAGCAGGTAGAAACAGGTGGATTGACAGCTTATTGGCCAGCCCACCACCACTACTTGGCAAGTTCTAGGCTAGGAAGAGACCTTGTCTCAGGGGGTAGAAATAGCCCCTGAGGAAGAGCACCTAAGGTTATCCTCTGGCCTCCATGCATGCAACACAACACAAAAAGAATACTTGTATCAAATGTAATATTTATGGGATACATCTATGGACTGGGCACTATTTTAATTTAACATATACTAACCAGCTTAATTCATAGCCATATTGGATATTAAAAGCAAAGCTAAGCAGTTTTTTGGGGTTTTTTTTTGTTTTGTTTTAGTTTGGTTTTGGTTTTTGGGGACAGGGTTTCTCTTTGTAACCTTGGCTGTCCTGGAATTTACTCTGTAGACTGGCTGGCCTTGAACTCACAGAGATCTACCTGTCTCGCCCTCCCAAGTGCTGGAGTTAAAGGCATGAGCCACCACCACCCAGTGCTGGGAAGTTCTTAAGGTGGCATTTTATTGAGAAGTATTGCCAGTGAGGAAGAGTGATCATTATTCTTTTTGTGTTTGTAACTCCACTTCTGGAAGAATAAACAAATGAGGATTTATAGCCAAGAAGGAAGGTAAGGATGGAAAATTACTAAAAGGAAACATCAGGATTAGGCACACTGGCTACACTGACTTGACAGGAGTGTTACCAAAAGTTGACATAGGTTCTCTGATGCCTGTTGGGTTTGGAGACTCTAAACTTAGCAAGATGCTTGCTACAGGTAGGTAATATGGACCTATAAATCCTGGAAGCTAGGGTTGGGGCCTAGAGAGAATAGAGAGTCCTAACTAAGCAGGTCAAGGAGAGAGTCTTTCATACAGACAGACATTTGATCTTCATGTGACAGGGAAGGAAATTAAAAACAGTGGATAAGATATTTGCCAAAGTCTTCCAGCTAGGAAGTAGAAGAACCTATGACTATGTATAGCGAGAGTGTACCTCCAAAATCAGCTAGCAAGTGGGTAACAGAGCTAGAATTTACAAGGCCTTAGAATTATTTTTGTTGTACCATTCTTCTAAGTTTGTAGAATGCCTTGAGCACTACCCAGTGACACAGTGTTAAAGCCTAGGGAAAAAAAAAAAGAACAGAACCAGTCAGGTATAGTAGCATGCTGTCATTCCATGGGACAAAGCTGTCTTTGAGAAAACACAGAAGTACAATGATCAAGAATGATGTAAGCTGTATTTATAAGGAGATACCCATTTCCTAGTTCTTGGCCCTAATTGCCACATCCACCGAACACCACGCCAGGAACTTACCTTTCATACTAACAGCCACAGCGTTGGTTCACGCAGTGTGGCATCAGCTCCAAGTTCCCCTTCTGCCAGAAAAGAAAAGTTACCCATGCATCAGAGGAAAACAGAAACATTAGTGCTCACCCGGCAATGATGGTGCACACCTTCAATCCCAGCACTCAAAAGGCAGAGACAGGTGGGTCTTTGTGAGTTTGAAACCAGCCTGGTCTACAGAGTGAGCTCCAGGACAGCCAGGGGTACACAGAATAAACTTTATCTTGGAAAATGAAAAAGAAACATTAATGCTCTTCCAAGTAGTGGGAAAATGATTTAGCATGACTAATTTGCTTAGCGTTGTGTTCCTTTTACATTTTTATTTCATCATTATTATTTATCTATATAATGGAAGAGCATCGTGTGCCATCATGTACATGTGCCAGGTCATAAGACACCTTTGTGGAGTCTGTTTTCTCCTTCTACCTTACATGAGTTCCAGGCATCAAACTCCGATGGTCAGGCTTTCATAGCAAGTGCTTTTTCCTCCAAGTCAGCCTACTGGTGTTGTAAAAGGCGGGTGGTTGCCAGTGGCTGTGTCCTGCCACCAAGAAGTGGGGCCATTTTCCCGGTGCCTGGCTCCCAGCCGCCAGCTAGCTTATGCCCGAAATAACCACAAGAAAACTGTATTCAT
>JAQHUG010000035.1:5021622-5053103 GCA_028555095.1 Dicrostonyx torquatus
GGGTCCTTACATAGTTCTGGCTGTTCTGGAACTCACTCCGTAGACAAGGCTGCCCTCAGACTTACAGAGATCTGCCTACCTATGCCTCCCAAGTGCTGGGGTTAAAGGTGTGTGCCACCACTGCCTGGCCTATTTTCTTTTTCTCATACTGCTCTTGATTCTGTTCTTAGAGTAAAGCTGGCTTCATAAAATCAATAGAAAGATATTCTCTCCTTTTTGTAAGATATTGTACAAAACATGTATTCTTTAAATATGTGGTAGATTTTCCCCCAGGAAAACCATCCTGAAGTCTTTTTCCTTTGAGGGACAAAGAGGCTCTCTGTGTGGTTTAGGCTGGCCCCAGTCTTCCAAGTGCTGGGATTGTGGGCATGTACACATGCCTAACTTCTTGGGAGTTTTTAAATTTGCAAGTATTTTCTTAAGCTCCAGTCCAGTGTGTTCCTCTTTACTCTTCTAGGCCATATTGCTCTTGTTTTCAACTTTGAGAATTGATAGAAATCATTTTCTGTCAACACCTTTCTATGTTTATTTCTCTAAAACTGATATTCCTTGCAGTCTTTTTTTCCAGTCTCAGGAGATAAGGTGTCTATTTTTCCCTGTTGTGCTCTCATTTCCTGTCTTGGGGTCTGACTGTGGAAGTCATCCTTGTCTCTGTCCTAAACTCCATCATTGTTGGGTCTTTCCTTTAGCCTATACTCAGGAGACCTCCACCCTCAAGCAACTTCCTATACCACACCAAGCCATCTAACATTGCTGTTTCTTTGTTTAGAATAGTAGTCTGCTTCTCCACACTATCTCCATTCCTTTCAATCAGCAGTGTTGAATAACAATCACAGCATACTTAGGGACTAGGGCTGTTGCTCTTGGTAGAGTGCCTAGCATGCACAGGGTTCAATCCCAGTACTACCAGTTTGCAGAAGTAGAACAAGGGATGCAGCTTACGTCTCGACTGTTTGCCTACCAGCTGCATGCATTTGATAATGCACTTGAAGTTACCTCAACTATCTTTTCTTTTCTCTCTATTCTTATCATTCCCTCTTTCTATCCATTTTTCTGTCTCTCCTCTTTCTGTTCTATTCTTTTTCTTTCTCATTCTTTTCTTTCCTTCGTTCCTCCCTCCCTCTCTTCCTTCTGTATTTGGCATTGGGTTTAAACTTGGGATTTCATATGGTAGGCACTAAGCTTTATAAAACACCCAAAATGTGTCTACTCTAAATTAAAATATTCCATAGGTATGAAATACAAAATAGATGTTGGGAGCTTAATATGAAAAGGAATATAAGATACCTCAATCTTATAATGACTAAAATTTTGCATGTCATGAATTAAATAAGATGTATTATTTAAGTAAATATGTTTCTTTTCACTTTCTCTAACATGGTGTCTAGAAGACGTAGCATTGTATCTGTAACTTCTTTGAGTTTTTCATGTAGCTGCCCCCTCTCATCTCAGACCTTCTCTGCCTGGACACTGCTTGAATACTGTCTGAAGGAGTTCCTCCCATCTTCTGTGTCACCCTGTTCTGTTTCCATCGTGGTTCTTTTCACTGTCCAATATCTTCTTGTTCATCCATGCATGTGACAATTATCTCCCCTACTAGACAGCAAGACTCAATGAGGCAGGAAATTTGTCTGCCCTTTAGTAAAAATAAGATTCATTGCTATGTACCTAGCATCTAGGATGATATCTGGTTCACATTCAGCAGATGCTCATGTGATGGATGAATGATTTCCACTCACTGAAAATGGTTCTCTCTGCCCCCATAAACTGTTCAACTAAGTCCCTTTAAGAGTCAGTTCAAGGATCAACTCCTTCATGAAGCTTTTCCTAGCTGTTATCTCTCCCAAAAGCCACATTCTTCCTCCATGACAGGTTTCTGGTTGTGCTTACAAACTGGTTTTGCCTGCACCAACTCTCCTCTTTTAAATGTAGCCTTTACTTGTTCTTCAGCACATCTCTAATTCTCCAGAATAGGTTACCCAGGCCACATTCTCTCTGTAGAATGTACCAAAGAACATACTTCTCCTTACAAGTTAATCTTCAGTGTTATATCCATATAACAAATAATGTAAGTTACAGCCCTTTGTTGAATAAAGAAATTCCTATACGATTTAATACATCATTTATAAATATTGTCATGCTGGCATCTATTTTCCTTTGTCTATTTTCTTCCCTTCTACTTTTAAAGAAATTTATAAACTTCATGATGTGTCACATGCATGTATACATTGAAGCAAGCACCATACACCAAAAATAAAAATAAATCTTGTTTTAAAAAATTGCAAGCAAAATATAGATATATAGAGATAGGTAGATGGATGGATGAATGATTAGGTAGATAGATATGTATTACTATATAAATATATATTTATTACTATAATTGTCAAATAATACAGAAATAAAGCTAGAATGAGTTCCCTCATCTGGAATAATCACCTTTGTCGTTGCTGTAATCATCATTTTATATATAAAAATAATTTGAAATAATATATGTATCATTGTTTTGGTTTAGGGTTTATAGGGGGTGACTTTTTTGAAATAGAATCCCATGTATGGCCCTGGCTTGTCTAGAACTCACAGAGATCCACCTGCCTCTGCCTCCTAAATCCTAGGATTAAAGGTATGCGACACCACTCCCTGGCCTTTGTTTTGTTGTGAAGGTTGAACCACACTTGCTGAGCGTCACTCTACCTCAAAGATATTCCTTTAGGTTCTATAGATAGTGTTTAAGTCATTTTACTACATCATCTTAGAAATATTTTCATGGTATTCCATAGCTACTAGAACTTCCCTTTCACTTTGAATGTGAGAGGCTCTCAGGAAAGCACACTGTGTGGTACAAAAGTTTCTTGAGCTGCACGGTGGTGGTACACCTTTAAAGGTGATTACGCCTTTAATCCCAGCACATGGGAGGCAGAAGCGGGTGGATCTCTGTGATTCCAGGCCAGCCTGGTCTACAGAGTGAGTTCTAAGTTCTAGGACACCAGGGTTACACAGAGAAACCCTGTCTCGAAAAACCAAAAAGTAGTTTCTTGAATAGGGTTGTTATTTTTCTTTTCCTCTTTTATTCTTGGGCCTAGTTAGTTATATTTTTTGTCTCAATCATGTTAAGAGTATTATCTTCTGTAATCACCAGGTTGGGAAGTGATAGAATCTATATTCCAACCCAGATCTTTTAACTTCAAAACCAGTTATTTTTCTACTTCCTTTCTCTCTGAACTTTAGAATCTTTAACTGTAAATGAAAATAAAAATAGCTGTTTTGCTTGCTTCAATTTAAAGATGGTCATCACCTAAGGAGTATTATTTGCAGTCTTAACTAAAACACAGTAATGATCAGTGACTATGTACTGATACTCCTATAGTGGGCTTGTATCCTATAAACCTGTGTGCACTGAGAATATTGTAAATCAAAATATATTCAGGACACTTACCCAACCACACATCATAGCTTGTGCACTGTGAAGGACCAGCTGCTTGAAGTCATGAAATCATGACTGCTGGCACTGTGCCCACTGCTGCTCCCTGTCATGAGACTACATGAAGCAAATAACTACTCAAAATGCAAACTATAATTTTTTTTCTGAGTGTATATGGCTTTTACATTATGTATTGCAGATTATCTGTGTATTCAGATCTCTGAATTTTTCTGAGAGAATGATATTAATCTCATAATCCAGTGATTTGGTTTGGAAGCTATAGGAATAAATGCAGAATTTATTACATGCTAAGTTCAGGCATAATTCAGTTTACTTCAAGGTTTGGACTTTGGAAACAGTGCCCTCTCTATTTCATTTTTTTTATTTAGTCTTAGTGTTAAAAAGTGGTAATTAACAGAGTAGGACTCTCTCCTACTCTGCTCCTTTCCTTCACTCTAAAGCACCCTTCCTGACAGAGATGGAGTGCTGATAAGTTTTCTGCCTATCACTTTCTCTGACTCTTACTTCACTTTTCATTCCTCTCATGGCTGTGGGTATGCAACTCCTACAAAATTTATTTTTATTTTAAATTCAATGGATGTCATTTCCACAAATTTATTCCATATATTCTGCTTCTAAAGTGGCAGATGAGTAAGAGAGAGACTCCTGGTAGAATAGCAATGACTTGATTTTCTGTGATTCTTGCCATTATTAAAGTGGACTACGAATGTAAGCCAAGAGAGAATATGGTGTAATTGTTTGCCTAAAGTGATAACACCCGTCTGGTGTGTCCCTGAATATCAATGAAGGAGGAAGATTTAAGGGTTTATTTAGGATATATTAAAGATCAAAAATGAGACCAAAATTTAGTGCATGTTCATCATTGAGTCTGTGAAATATTTATTTTGAAATTTATATAAGAATATTTGTTTATCTTAAAGGTCAGTAAAATCTCCATGTGTGTCTCATAAAAACTCCATAGAATAATTGGACTTAGAAAGAGGGAGGTACCTGAACCATTGTACCAATTTAAGAATTGTACTAGGATGGGCTGGAGAGATGGCTCAGTGGTTAAGAGCACTGACTGTTCTTCCAGAGGTCCTGAGTTCAATTCCCAGCAACCACATGGTAGCTCAAAACCATCTGTAATGAGGTCTGGTGCCCTCTTCTGGCCTGCAGGCATACATACAGAACACTGTATACACGATAAAATAAATAAATAAATATTTTTTAAAAAATAATTGTGCTAGGAAGACAAAACAAAATATAAAAATACAGGAAAAGTAGCACACTGTGTTTTGTTTCACTGTTAATTCCTTTTTCCTTTGACAGTAATGTATATTTGATTATTTCTTCAGTAATTAATAAAAAGCATCAGCTTTCAGTAAAAGACTCAGTAGCACCTATATTAACTTGATAAACACCAATTTGTGACCTAGCTGTTAGTCTGTGTGCAAATCCTCACTAGCAAACTAATTAATAGATTATTATTGGAAAAGTTGAAGTAGTATTTGTAGAGTATAAGGCTTATCATAAACATTTTATTTGAAAAGTTACTAATATAATTTATTAACAAATTGTTTATCTTTTAATCTCTGTGTTTCATTCCTGAATTTGCTTTACTTTTTGAAAACCTTGATAGATGAATTGTGAGCATGTTTTAATGCATTCATGAAGCAGATGACTAATACTAGTTACCTGACCTCTGAACAGATCCAAATATACCTAGATAATTAATAATGGGTTAGACACTTAAAATTCCTATTCAGTGTTCTAATGTAAATATTTAGATCAGTATGCTTTTGAAGAAGAAAACTTTTATGACTATAATTTAAACCTGAAAATTAGTTTCTGTCCAAGCAGAGCTTTTTTTGGATAGATCAGAATCACTTGCCTTTCCCTCCTCCCGACTGTCTAAAAGAAGCAAACAAGGGATATACTGGTATGTGTTTATTCACTAAACCAGCTAGCTCTTGGTGAGTAGAGATTGGGGACACTGGTTTTAGTGTTTGTTGATTTCCATGATGTAAATTTTTCTATCAGACCCAATTTTAGGCTTCTAATGTTGAATGTAGCATTGAGAAAAGATGTACAGTGTGTTCATCATGCAAACAGAATGTATACAACCTTGGAAGGGTAGAAAAGAACAAGGTTTAGCACCTTGAAGAAGTGATGAATCCCAAGTACCTATTACTTTAATATTGCTAATTATGTCTATGTGACTTAATGTTTAATAATGATTGTTTCAGCAAACAATATGTATCTCATGAGCTGATAGATACTAATTCTGGCTATCCTAGACCTTTAAGGTGTTAGATGTTTTTTTTCTAACTGTGCGATTCTGGTGTTAGTAAATGTCTAAGCATTTAGTTTTCTAAAATACAGAGCTGATCCTAAGGCCCAGGAAGACATTCTGCAGTCAAGTTCTACATATCTTTTCCAATGTCATTTCAGGTTGTTACAAACTATCTTATGTTCTCTGTCCCCTGTCCTAGATGTAGATGACTTGTAATTTTTTAAGCATAGCACACTTTCCTACCCCAAACCTTTTCAAAAGTGTCTTCAACAGGGCAGTGGTGGCGCATGCCTTTAATCCCAGCACTCGGGAAGCAGAGGCAGGCAGATCTCTGTGAGTTCGAGGCCAACCTGGCCTGCAAGAGCAATTTCAGGACAGCTAGGACCATAACACAGAGAAACCCTGTCTCAGGGGGAGAGGAGTGGGGAGTGTCTTCAGCCTTGAATGACCTCACTTCATCCACCTGACTTTTGCAATACTGTTTATTTCTTTTTCTACAAATATCACAAATGCTACTGATGCTCGTTTCCTTCTGTGGGAAACTCCCATTCTCCTTGATGTTTTTTCAGTTCCTTGTACTTCATTTGAACTCAAGTTTATTCTTGTAACAAATGTCTGTCACTCAGTAGGTTGTTAATTACTATTGGATCATACTATATTCAGCACTTTATAACTTTTAAAAAGTGATTAATAAATACTTGTTTATTTTCGTAGGACAAATTGTGGAGAGTGCATGCTAGTCTGAGAAACTGGCCAAACCTTAAAGGATTTTGAAACTAGATCACAGGCACCATTCTTTCTCCTGACAGTTCTGTACCAGATTGTTATCTCTCCATGTCTTGAAACTAGAGGGCATTATGGGAACTCTGGAACCTACTGAAGGAGAATTTCAGAGAGCAAACGAGGCTCTTAAGACCAAAAAAGATCAAATTGATTAACTATGTTTACAAATTATTTTATTCTGTTTTAGTGTGGTTTATGGTGTTCTCAGAATAAAACCAAGAGTACAGTTTATCAATATAAAGATGGATTGGGCCTTTATATTAGTAATGACCCTGTGAAAGAAGCAAAACTGATCAAACTCTGTGGTTGAGGGAAACTCATTCTCATAAATGTAAAGGGCGAATACCTCCTCGGTCTGTTGGGGTCTGGGGCATTTTTTCTGGAATTGCCTGATTGTCTTCACAGTAAGCTTGACGAGATCAAAGTGTGAAGGAAATACTCTAAAGTTAAAAACAACCCAAGATTTCTTTTTTCTATCTTTTACCCTAAGCTGCCACCTAATGGCAGAAGTTTAAATGACATGTTTATAAACTACAAAGAGTACATTGAGATGTTATAGATTCTTTATAGATCCTTACTCCTTAATAAGCATTTGTGTAATCTTGGACCTCAGAGAAGTCATATTTATTACTAACCTTTGTTAAGCTATGCTTCTACTAAGGATTTTTTTTTTTGAGACAGGAGGATGTTTGTTTTAAAAATTGGATTTCTCTTATGGGACACTATAAAGAATCTATTTTTTGGTTCAGTCTAGTCACTTTATCTTGTCCTTTTTGCTTCTCCTTCTCTTTCTGCAGAACGACGGCACTCAGACACTTTGGTGTTCTTTTACCTGTGGGTTGTCTTCTGTGTCATCAGCTCCTGCTATACCCTCATTTGGGATCTCAAGATGGACTGGGGTCTCTTTGATAAGAACGCAGGAGAAAACACTTTTCTCCGGGAAGAAATTGTATACCCTCAAAAGGTATGTATGGAATGTTCACACTTAAGGGAAAGAGTTTAAAAAAAAAAAAAAAAAACAACTTAGCTATATCAGTAGTTAGATCATACAGCAATCTCAACTCAAAGTTCTAATTACATTAACCTAAAAATGATTTTAAAAAATAATTATCCAGTTGGGCGATCCACACCTTTAATCCCAGCACTTGGGAGGCAGAGGCAGGTGGATCTCTGTGAGTTCAAGCCAAGCCTGGCCTACAGATGAGTTTCAAGACAGCTAGGATGGTTACACAGAGAAAGCCTATCTCAAAAAAAAAAAAAAAAATTGTCCAAGATACCAATCCAGTCCACACACGAAAAAAATTTATCATGTTTGCCATGTGGTAGATGCTGTGGGAATGTAAGCAGATAAGCAAATGGCAGTGCTATGCCCTAACTAATGGAGAGGGTGACTTGCTCTGAGAAGCCTCTATTTTCTTAACATATGTGGCCATTTGCACTCTCTCTTTTCTAATTTATATGATCTCCCTTGCTATAATTATTACGCTATAATGGTGCTTGGGTGTTCATGTTCCTCACTGCCCAGAATAATTCTTGTAGACTTGGTGTGCACCGAATGAGTAGCTGCGTACTTGACTGAAAAAGCAACTTTATGAACACCCACGGGGAAAGGACTGCCAAGTGCTCAAATCCTTTTGTCTATACAATGAGTACTTGTTAGTGCCAACCCAACTGGGAAAAAACTAGAGTTCTATAGGAATTATTTTTAGCATTTTACCAGCATATTAGAATAAAGGGAATGATAAGCTGAATTTCAAATAAAAAAAAATTGTCTTTATACATATGCTTTGGTAAAGCTATATGCCATGATTAAACCTTGAAAAAATTGAACAATGAGCTGGGAATCTGGGTGTGTGTATTACAATTCCAGCTATATTACTAACTAAGCTGTTTAGTCAGCCTGACTGAAGGGCTGTAGACTACATTAGCTCTTGATATATTCTCAGGCCTAAAGTTCTGTTATGGATAACATATAGTTCAATACCCAAATGTTGCCATTACATCAAATCTGTATTTTGAAAAGTATATGATTGTATAGTATGGAGTAGAGAAGGCTGTGACTAAGGCATTAAACATTTTTTTATAATTCTTAATTAAAAGGAAAATGAATAGGTTGGGGCCAGGCAGTAGCATGCTGGTAAAGTACTAGCAGGAGTAATATACAGATTAATCCCTAGTGCCATTTTAAAAAAGAAAAGACCAGTCAGAATAGTCATGAATTCAGTTAAAGCTACTTTTATTTTCATCAGTGTGTGCTTTTTATTACTGCGTGTGGTGTTTGGTGAACTCTGCACATATTTGTTGCTTACACTGATTGCTTCAGTTCATTGTATCTTTACATAAATGTTAGGATATTTTCTATTTAAATGAGCTCTGATTTACTGTTTTCTTTGTAATGAAATTAGTAAGTAGAATCTTTCAATTAGTTTATTATATATTTTAATGCCATAAAAAAATAAAGTGTAAACTTTCTTACGTTATAGTTGCAAATTTATAAGGAAAAAGTGAGGAAATAATTTGTGAAGTCCAATGAACCTTCTTTATAAAATCCTGTCACAGTCTTCGTAAGAATTCTACCTGCTTTCTCGCCTGTAGGGAACCTACATTGTGTTTTATGAAACTGGAAAGGGGACCATGAAAAGGTTAAAAAAGACCTTAAGGGAGGAGGGAGATGGAAATGATGGCACACATGTGACATGAAAATAAAAGTGGAGCTATTGTTGAGGGGAAGGGGGAGATGGGACAGGGGTGAATACAATTAAAGACAGAAAATACCCTACTGAAGCTTATTGCTTATTGTATGCTTAAAATTTTCATTTAAAAACTAATCAGTTAGCCAGATGGTGGTGGCGCACGTCTTTAATCCCAGCACTCAGGAGGCAGAGGCAGGCGGATCTCTGTGAGTTCGAGGCCAGCCTGGTCTATAAGAGCTAGTTCCAGGACAGTCTCCAAAGCCACAGAGAAACCCTGTCTCAAAAAACAAAAAACAAACAAACAAAAAAGAAAAAACTAATCAGTTACTGGATAATGTCTAAAACTGACTAGTCAAAATGTTAAACACATTATTTAAAATTATGGAGGGCAAATTGAATGGATAATTACAAATGACTGTCTCTGGGGAATGGAAGAGAAGTACAGGGATCGATTGTCAGTTCCTGTTAATAGCCCTCTGATGGTGACTCATATGCTTTGTTAAAAATTAAACAGGCCTGGAGAGGTGACACAGGGCATAAGAACACTTACTGATCATGGAGAGGACCTACGTTCAGTTCCCAACACCCATAGCCGCCCCCAACCACCTGTACCTCCAGTTCCTCTTCTGGCTAACTGAGGCACAGTACACATACACACATGCCAGCAAACACTCGCATAAAAGAGCATAAAACTTTTTAAAGTAAAGTAAATTAATACAGCTTACTACATAGCAGTTCTAGTTACCAAAATGACACAACCTTTAAGTACATTTGAAGTGCGAATTTGCTTAGTAATAAACAAATCCATGAGTTTTGGGATCTATTGGCAGTTTGTATTTTTAAGACTTTTGGGTAGTTAAACTGGATTAGTTGAATACTATCTCTTATTTTCAGCTGTGTTTGTGAAATATTTATCATTTGATTTATAAAGATAAAAAACAAGACAAAACTTGTATTATATATGGGATAAAGAAATTTGAAATTTTAAGAACAAATTGTACAATTAATAAATCTGCTAATATCCTTTAGTACTAGTGACTTAGTCATCGTCTTACCATGTTTCTCCTAGAATACGATCTTAGTTGATCAGGGTTCTCATTTAATTTACAAGAGAGGCTCGTGTACAGTGTGGACATTAACTGTATTTGTTAAATGATTTCTGAAACTCAGTACTACATCATCATTTTAAATATTGCACTGTTTAGGGAAACTAAAACCTATGTAATGTTTCCCCATTTATCTGTTGGTGGGATATCTGTGAGCCTCAACAGCTTTGTATTTGCTTGTATTTCTTAGGCCTATTACTACTGTGCCATCATAGAAGATGTGATACTGCGCTTTGCTTGGACTATCCAAATCTCTATTACTGCTACGACTATTCAGCCTCATGTTGGGGACATCATTGCTACTGTCTTTGCCCCCCTTGAGGTTTTCCGGTAAGCAAACTATTGAATAATCTATCAAGGATTCTTTTAAAAGATGCCCAGTACTGGGCCAGCAAGCTGACTCAGCAGGTAAGGTACTTACTACTACCATGTCTGATGATCTGAGTTCAATTCTGGGACCCAGATAGTAGAAGAAAGTTGTCCTTGACCTTCATACATGAGCTATGACCTTCATGCCCACACAAATACAAAGAAGACAATTAAATGTAATAAAAACTTTGTTTGGGCATGGGGTAGTGCACACCTTTAATCCAAGCACTCAAGAGGCAGAAGCAAGTATATTCTTGTGAGTTCAGGGCCAGCCTAGTTTGTATATAGACCAGCCAGAGGTACATATAAGACTCTGTCTCAAAAATAATAATAATTATTATTATTATTATTAAAAAATCATAGGTTTAAAAATGGCACTTTTTTATAAATGAACCAAAACATATTTGTGCTGTCACTGTTGACTGTGAAAGAGAACCCGAGAAAGGATGGTTTCAGAGAAACTTGAGTTTATGTCAGGGTGGCATGACAAGGCATGGTGACATAGCATGTGCCAAAGACTTGTCCATCACAGAGGACCAGGAACCAGAAGGTGGAGGTCAGAACTAGGGGCAAGTGTAAATTTCAGAGATCCCAGTGATCTTCTCTGTCCTGGGCCCCACCTCCTACATATTCCACAGCCTTCAAAGTAATACTAGAAAGTCTCAGCACATGCGCCTTTGGGGACATTTCAGATTCAAACCATTGCAATGTGTAATGCCCTGGAGTCAAACTTAATATTGTAACAAAGACATTAAGATATTTTAATACACTGAAATTGAAAGTGATAGCAAAAAAAAATGAAAATGCAACAAAAAAGTCACTGTAAAAAACCATAAATATATGTGTCAGAAAAGTATAAAGCTTAAGAAATTAGAAAAAAATTAAAACTGCAAATCAAACCTAAAAGAAAGAAACATAAAGACTAGAAATTATCAGCATAGAAAACAGATGTGCAGTGGAGAATATTAAAAACAGAATTTTTAAAAGAATAATAATTGATGAAGTGCTTACATAAGACTAATTCAGAAAAAGGGAGGAAGAGCACACATCTAGCAGAAACCCTAAAGAAGGCTAGGATGTGGTTCAGAGGCAGAGTTTGACCAGCGTACACAATGCTCTGCATCCCATCTCTGAACAGGAGGGAAGTTCTCAAAGTTTTTAAAGAGATATAAGTGCCATTAAATGAGATAGTCAAATTCTTCAGAATATCATAATCAATAAGAAAATAGAAAATCTTCTTTTAACAATAAAAAAATAGAAAATCTGAGAAATCTGTATCTTTCAATAACATCAACATTTAAACCAATATCAAAATATTTTTCATAAAGAAAACTCCAGACCCAGAAATTCTTTCTAATAGTCAAAATTTTTGTTTTTTTACAAAACACTTAAAAAAAAATGGACAAATAAGGACTATGAGGCCAGCATGGCAGTCGTCTGACCCTCCAAGGGTAGTCCTAGGGGGACCCTGTGCCTCACTGTTGTCTTGCAGCATACTTGCAGAAATCATGAACACAGCATTAGCCAATGAGTTCAATAGCATCTAAAAGGGTTAATTCTTTAAAATTTAGGATCATCCTGTGAATTAAGGTTTAATGTTGATCTTAGTTACTATTCTGATACTGTGAAGAGATACCATGGCCAATGCAACTTATAAAAGGAAGCATTCAATTGGAGTCTCATTTCATTTCAGAGGCTCAGTATGTGATCAGCCTGGTAGGAGGCAGGCATGGTACAAAAGCAGTAGCTAAGAGCTGTATCTTGATCTGCAAGCAGTGGGCAGAGAAATTTAGACTGGTTCTGCCCATAGGCTTTGAAAACCTCAAAGCCTGTCCCCAGTGACATACCTTCTCTACAACGCCATTCCTCCTAATTCTTCTTAAACAGGCCCACCAATTAGGGACCAAGCAGTCAAATATATGAACCTATGGGGGCCATTCTTAGACTATCACATGTTCAAAAATTAATTCATGTCATTTAACTCAATAAGAGAATAAGAGGGAGGAACCTGTGACATGTGGGAAAGGCCATTGTTAAAAATACCTGGTTGAGCAAAGGAGTATGTTATTTACAGTTGTAGCTGTTTTTCTATTGTTGGTTTTGGTTTGTGTTTTTGTTTTGGGTTTTTTTGTGTGTGTTTTTGTTTTTTGTTGTTTGTTTTTTGAGACAGTTTCTTTTTTGTTTGTTTATTTTGTTTTTTTTTTTTGTTGTTTTTCGAGACAGGGTTTCTCTGTGGCTTTGGAGCCTGCTCTGGAACTAGCTCTTGTAGACCAGGCAGGTCTCGAACTCACAAAGATCCGCCTGCCTCTGCCTCCCGAGTGCTGGGATTAAAGGCGTCCACCACCACTCCCGGCTTGAGACAGTTTCTTTGTGTAGCTTTGGAGCCTTGTCCTAAAACTCACTCTGTAGATCAAACTGGCCTCAAACTCATAGAGACCTGCCTGCCTCTGCCTCCAAAGTGCTGGGAATAAAGCCCTGCGCCACCTCCGCCCAACTAGTTGTAGCTGATTTAAAGGCTGTGGCAGGAAGACTGTTGGAGGTCAGGCTGGGCAACATAACCAAAGCTTATTTCAAAACCAAAGAAACAAAAATTTCAGCAACTTAAAAATTGATACTTGTTCCTGAAAAAAAAAAATTAGAAAAATGATGTAAGGCCGGGCGGTGGTGGCGCACGCCTTTAATCCCAGCACTCGGGAGGCAGAGACAAGCGGATCTTTGTGAGTTCGAGACCAGCCTGGTCTACAAGAGCTAGTTCCAGAACAGGCTCCAAAGCTACAGAGAAACCCTGTCTCGAAAAAAGAAAAAAGAAAAATGATGAAAGATCATAAAGCACATAAACACATTGTGGCTTGGGGCATGTCTGCTGTCGACAGTTATGTTGACTGTCATAATGCTGCAAGTGTGGGTAGTACAATGAGGAGCATTCTAAAGAACTTAATCCATGTCACTTAATAATGGAAGTACATTAACACACCCAGAAGTCAATCTAATGAGAGATTGGTGTGTGGGTGAAAGTTGACAAGCCAATTCTATGTGACGCAGGTGTGTGCGTGTGTTCGTGCATGCATATGTGTGTGTTTCATATGGAGTATCAGTTACCCAGGCTGGCTTCCAATTCCCTATGCAGCCAGGGTTGATCTTGATCCTGCTGCCTCCCTCCCAAGTGCTGGGATTACACCTATATGCCAAACATGCCTGAGAGGAATACAAAGAATAACTAAGACTATTCTAAAAAGAACAAGGCTAGAGTAATGTTCTAAGTTGAAGATTGGTCATATAGAGAGAACAAGGCTGTGCATCGTGTTAGTAAGAGGTTAGACAAGAGGCTCCCCTGAAACAGAGTGGGGCATCTAGAGACAGATCCATAATCGTGACACCATCTGCTGACAAATGTAGCTGCCTGGGGGCTGGAAAGATGGCTCAGAGGTTAAGAGCACTGACTGCTCTTCCAGAGGTCCTGAGTTCGATTCGCAGCAACTACATGGTGGCTCACAGCCATCTATAATGAGATCTGGTGCCCTCTTCTGGCATGCAAGCATACATGGAAAGAATGTTGTATACACAATAAATAAATAAATCTTTTTTTAAAAAAAATGTAGCTGCCTAACAGTGAAGAGAGAACATAAAACATGAGTCAGGGGGGCTGGAGAGATGGCTTCAGTGGCCAAGAGCACTGACTGCTCTTCCAGAGGACCTGGGTTCATTTCCAGTACTTACATGGCAACTCACACCTGTCTGTAACTCCAATACCGGGGGACCCAACACCCATGGCAAAACACCAATGCATTTAAAATAAAAATAAATTTACTAAAGAAGAATGTAAGAATAAAATGGCCTAAAGATAAAAAAGAAGTCAAAGTATTTTAAAATAAAATAAGAAATTTTTTAAATAAATAAAACATGAGTCAGCTGACTATATAGAAGAAAATAAATCCTGCCACCTGTCACATTCAGTATACAGAATCAATTACAGGGAGGTTACAGAGCTAAATAAGAGTAGTACATATGCTCTCTAAGTGTTGGTAGAGAGCCCTAGAGGTGGCATTCAGTGTAGTAATGTATTTCATACTTCAGGATATCGGATATGTAGTGTATTTTTGTATACTAGCCAAGCTGTATACTAACATACAAACTTTGAGGTGTATGTGATATGCTTGTTTTGAATTAAATATTTATAATTATCTTGTGTACATATGTATCTGTGTGTGGCTGCTTGTGTGTCATCATGCACATGTGGAGGTCAGAGCACAGCTTATAGAAATTGGCTCTCTCCTTCATATGGGTCCCAGTGACTGCACTCGAGTCCTTTGGCATGACAGCAGGCACCTGCTGAGCCATCTCACTGGCCTACATTTACTATATTTTTAAGTAACCTTAGAGAAATAAGTGGCAGTTGGACAGACAGGTAACTCCTCAAAGTAACAGTGAAAGTCAAAAAGCATGTCTTAAATGTGCTGGGAAAAAGTGAAGGCCTCCCTCCCTTCAACTCTTCACCCATGAAGATAGCTTGCACAAATGAGAAGATAAAAAGATACTTTTAGAAAGGTGTGTGTATTCCTGTGAGCCAGGAAGGACAAACATAGCCTGATAAATAACATAGGATTGGAAGCAAAGCTAGTAGCCCTGAAAGGCAAATGAGGGCTCTGGACAGAGTGTTTGTTTGTGGATGCCACTGACCCCTCTGGACCATCGCCCCCTCTTCATTTCCCTAAACATCTGTATGTGAGGCCTAAACCCTCCATAGTAACTACTCTCTGCCCTTGACTGTCTCTGCTCTCATTTCTCTCTATCCTTCCTTTCAACCCTTGTATTTGTTTCCAACACAGGAATTGGGACACTTTTAAAAACTACTTATGCGTATAAGCCTAAACATGCAGTTCTCACTGTGAGTGTAGAGGGCAGAGTGAAACTCAGTAGCCATTTCTCTCCTGCCACCTTATGGAATTCCAGTGTCAAATTCAGTTTAGCAGGCTGTCCTCAAGCACCTTTACTGCTGAGCGTTCTCACTGACCCTCAACCTAATCCATTTTTAAATGATCTGTAATAAGAATTATTACAGACCAAGGACTCTGCAGTACCAATTATACTTCTGTTACTGTCCCTCAGCCTGCACAGCCAGGGTGACATTTCAGTGTTTAAACCATTTCCTGGTGACAGAGAAGCATAGGCAGAGAAACTCATCCATCATCTTTATAGCTAGTAGTGGTAGAGCCATGATTAGAATGTACACAATCTTCTAGAGTTGAAGCTCCCAGATTATGCTGTTTTGAAGTCTTGCCTTCAATCCTCTGTACTTACCTTTTATCTCCCAGCAAAGCCCTGTCCTCACTCAGCTTCTCAGAATCCATGTTTTCCATTCCACCTTTTGTTTGAGACAGGGTCTCTCATCAACCTGGAACTTCACCAAGTAGGCTGGGCTGGCTCTTCTGGTCCAGTACAGATCCACCTTCTTACCCTTCCCATCTTACCCTTCCTGGAGTTCTGAATGGTCATCACTGTGCCTGGCTTGTTGCATGGGTTCTGGGTTTCCACACTTATGTTCTCATGCTGGTGAGACAAGTGCTTCACTAACTGAATCATCATCTCCCTAGCCCTCTGATTTTAATTTTCTAGCCTGTAGTAGTTGTTTTGTTTTGTTCTCAGTAGTCTCCTGAAAGTTTACAGAAGGTAATATTTTCAGATCTTGACTTGAATGCATCTACCCCATTTTGCTTAGGCGATTTGTATGGAACTTCTTCCGCCTGGAGAATGAGCATCTAAATAACTGTGGTGAATTCCGTGCCGTGCGAGACATCTCTGTGGCCCCCCTGAATGCAGATGATCAGACACTCCTTGAGCAGATGATGGACCAGGAAGATGGGGTGCGAAACCGCCAGAAGAATCGGTCATGGAAGTACAACCAGAGCATATCCCTGCGCCGGCCTCGCCTCGCGTCCCAGTACGTATAGCCACCACTTCTGAGTAGGGTACTTCTTTGATCTTTAACATCATGTAACATTAGCTAAGAAGCCCTAGACTAAACCAGATGAAGTTGCTGATACTCGACCATGCTTCCTCTCCAGACAATAGTAGTAGCCAGCCACTCCATATGATCAACTTCTGGAATGTCTTCATGAGTACATCAAATAAATGTTAGTGTATGGCCTACTAATTGGGAATATAAAAGAACATAGGAAAATATTTGTTGGAAAATAATTCACTCGATTCTTGAATATGGTATGTTTTGTAATAAACTAACCTTTGAGTTAGTTTAGAAATCCTACCATTTGTGTAACCTTGACCAAATTCTTAAATTTCTCTGTTAACACATTGGAATGTATGTAGTTCAAAGGGAGATTAAGAACAGTAAATTCTCCAGGCATGGTAACACTTGCCTTTAATCCCAGTCTGGTCTGTGAGTTCGAGGCCAGTCTGGTCTACAATGTGAATTCCAGGACAGCCAGGGCTACCCAGAGAAACCCTTTCTTGAAAGAAGAAGAAGAGAAAATTCAGTATTTGTAAAAGTTACCCAGTATTATCATAAAGACCCCAGCAAGTAGAAACTATCTTATTAAATACATACACTAGGATTCTTTTTTTTTAACAAGATTTATTTATTATGTATACAGTGTTCTGTCTGTCTGTATGCTTGCTGGCCAGATCTCATTACAGATGGCTGTGAGCCACCATGTGGTTGCTGGGAATCAAACTCAGGACCTCTGGAAGAACAGTCAGTGCTCTTAACCTCTAAGCCATCTCTCCAGCCCTACACTAGGACTCTTATTGGCCATTTACTTTATGTTTCTAAAATTAATAGTGACCATAGAACATCTGGTGACTGTAATGAAATTTAGAGAGAACAGATAGCAGACTGGAATGAAAGAGACTGAAGCTGAGCAGTTTTCTAAAGATAGGGAGTGTTTAGATAATACTATGAGTGGAAATAAAGGGTAGAAAGGAAAAGCATGTGTCCAGAACTGAAGTGAGAAGATATAATTGGGTGCACTCATTTGAACTGCCAAAGACTGGCCAGGCATATAGACAGTGGAAGCAGGAGGATCAATTCATGTTTATCCTTGGCTACACAGCAACCTCAAGACTAGACCTGGTGCAGGACAATTGTATTCTGTCAATTATGTTTTAAATAAACACTGATTGGCCAGTAGCCAGGCAGGAAGTATAGGCAGGACAACCAGATAGGAAGTAGAGGCGGGGCAATGAGGACAGGAGTATTCTGGGAAGAAGGAAGCTTCCTCCCCAGTCCTGTCCAGACACCAAAGAAGCAAGATGTGACCTGCCCTGCTGAAAAAGGTACTGAGCCATGTGGCTAACACAGATAAGAATAATGGGCTAATAATATGTTATAAGAGTTAATAAGAAGCCTGAGCTAATGGGCCAATCAGTTTATAACTTATGTAGACCTCTGTGTGATTTTCTTTGGGGCTTACTGGCTGTGGGAGCTAGGCAGGACAGAAACCCCAACAAGCAGGCCCTCATGTTACATAGACCTGACTCAAAAAAAAAAGCAGCCAAAGACTGAAAACTTCCAGCTTCGTCTTGTAGGCAAGAAAGAAGCATGTTCTTTCTGAGGAGTGATGTGAAAGGAGATTTTAATGACACAGGTAGGAAGTTGGGGCAGTAAAGACCTGGATTGGGATCTTAACATGAGACTAGAAGGACCATGAAGGATGCGAGCAGAAGGTACTGCAGCCCGTTGAGCACGGGAATGTAGACTAAGTCCTGCCGAGCTTTAGCTAGAGATTGGAAAGAGTAGAGAAGGGAGGAAGCAGGAAGCTGAGTCTTGGGCAGGAGGAAGAGCAAAGTAGCAGAAGTCAACAGGGAAGTCAGCCAGAAGAGCATCAAATCAGCCAGGCTTCTGCCAAAGAAGGCTTTGACAGACTGGGACAGACTGGGACTGACTAGGAAAGAGAGGGGCCTCAGAGCTGAAGAAAATGTTGGGCTAGAGCTCCTTGCTGTGAAGGTTTCAGAGCTACCAGCAGAGGGCAGTCTAAACACACTTTCTGTTTCAGAAATGAGGCTCTTAGGCCCCAGATTATGTTCACTTCAGCTGTTTAACGGGAAACTAGATGGCAACCAGAGGACATCTAGAGGTACATACAGATTTATGGTACAGAAAGTGTGGGGAACCTAGGATGAGACCTGAGTCTGAGTTCTGACGTGGTGTTTCAAGCAGCTATAGCACATTGTTAGCCTCCTGAATGTCAGCTTCCCCATCTGCCACGTGGGAGTAACCATCTCCTTTCACAGGCACTACCTTCACACTTGGGGCTGACGAGTTGCAGGACATTTTCATGTTATTTAATCCCATTTCACGCGGAACAAGAATCTCTGCACAGAGTCCTAAGAAATTGATCATTCTGTGCCAATTGGCAATCAGTAGTGCTGGCCGTTTAACTGAGGCATCTGCATTATCATTGGGTAGTCGGTACTCAGACTCCCATCTTTGTTTTTGAGAGCTACTCTGATGTTTAAACATAACCCACTGTTGTTCCTGTTTGTCCACCTTCTGCAGTAGATAGTTTCTGTTTAGGATGAGCACTGTATGAGATCAGTTACATGTTTATTTCCTCTGATTACCCTAGATCCAAGACTCGAGACACTAAGGTATTGATAGAAGATACAGACGACGAAGCTAACACTTGAATTCTCTGAAGTCTCGATTAACATCCTTGGTTTCCTACTCTACAATTCTTCCCTTGACCAACGTAACCTCCAGCACCTTTTTCCAGCTGAGAACAGGAGAAAACAGAACACGTTCCCGGGCTCTTCAGATCGGGTCCTATGGACTCGAGCAAGCTCACTGTGTTTCTTTTTTTTTCTTCTGGTTTAATCTTCATTTTCTATTTTTAAAACAAATACTTCATTTTGCCAATCAGAGGATGTTTTAAGGAACAAAAACCTAATAGCTTATGGATTGTTTACAATCACAAAGACACAGATGCCCATCAGGATGAAGACCAGGCATTGGAAGGAGGCCTCTGATGGACGGCATGGACATAACTCAGCTTCCGCCTAGCCCGGTTTTGACTGTTTGAAACCGGACACTGGTTTTTAAATTTTCTGTCAGTTTCTGTGGAGAGTCTTTTCCCTTCCTTCCTAGCCAGCGTAGAGCCACTGGCAGCACTTGCAGGGAAAGTGCAGCTTGGAGCGGCACTCTCCTCCACGAAGCTACTTTTTAATTTGACGTGGGTTTTCTCATTTGGGGAGGGCTTTGGGTGGGCGGGGAATATGATGTATTCGTTACATATGGTCTTCTCATTATTTATGAAACTTAACCATAAATGAATGATACTACTCCTATGAAGGGAGGCAGGAGGAACTAAGGTTGGATGGTATTTGGGAGGGTCAAGCCCACATACCTTTTCCAGGAAACAGTTTGTACCAGTTTGTACTTTTCCTCTTTCATTTTAACTTTAAGCCAAAGTTTTATTGCTAAATTTTAAGTTGCTGCTCTACAGTCCCAAGTGTCACTGTCATGACCTGGCATCCACTTGCTTCCCACTGGTAGACATTCAGAGCAAAGGTTCTGATAGTAGTGTTTTTAGGAACAGGTGCAGGATACACTCGCCCATTTATCAGTCCCAACAATGAAGTTCTGCCATCTGCTTCTGCATGGAAGAGAAGCAAGTCTGAGTTCTCCTGGCTGAATGGAAAGGCAGGCCTAATTTCAGACTCTTCACACCCTTATTAAATATTTCCCCTCTGGTCTCATCTATTTTACCCAGAATTTGATCAGACTAAAAGTCTTTTGTGGGGACTGTACTTTTGAGCATGTAGAACAAATCCTTCATCCTTCAAATTACATTGACAAAGAAGACTTTGGCAGCCATTTTTAAGGCCAGCAGTATTAAAAAGTGAATGTTGGATTTTATGACCTCCCATGATAGAAACCTGCTTTTAAATTTGGGGCCTCTAAACCTCACCATACTTTTAAAACTATATTTCTTAGAAATTTCAGGCTATAAATATACATTTTTATTTCTTTATCTCATCCCATCTTCCTAAATTCTCTAGAGAAACCTAAAAACATACATTTGACTTTCTTGAAATGGTTGGTATCAAATTTACTATTCTTTAGGACTAGGGGTATAGATCATTGGGAGCAGTGATTGCCTAGCATTCTTAAGACCTTGAGTTTTCTCTCAGCATGGATGGGGAGGAGAACCACTCTTTAATAAAATTAATATAAATACTAGGAAAAGGTAAGGTCAGCTTTAGTGCCCCCACCCCTGGGATCTAGGAGAGCCATCAGAATCCATTCACTTATGCCCTTTTCATGTTAACTTCAGACAGAGAACTAGGGACTAGGAAGATGGCCATCAACACTTGCTTTGTTTTAAAAAGTTGGCTGCTGCTCTTTAACCTTCCTTTTGTCGTGAGCTCTGTCAATGCATCATAACCGTCCCTCGTTAAAGTTGCTGCACTACTAAAATTTCACCTATTAACTCATCAACTTCCTTTTAGAAAGGGTTGCTTTCATTTTATTCTGACAGAGTTCCAATATTTTTCATCTTTCAGAATTGAAATTTTAACACATACGTTCATTTCCCCGAAAGTACATACAATGTTGTAGGTTCTCTTGCTTTTTGTTATGCCAAGCATGTCCCTTGCCCCAAAACTAAAGAACAAACATTTATTAAAAAAAAAAAACAAATTTCAAATAAACTGTATACTTTATAATAATCAGTGGTGACAATTTAGAGACCCTTTGTAAATTAAAGGTTGCATTATTTCTATTTAGAATTTTTTTTTCCTAACCTGGGTTTTTGTACTTTAAAGTAGGTGATAGTTCTCACTGGTCTCTGAGGTAACATCAGCAAGTACTGAGACTCTATAGAAAAGTCCAGTGACCTGTGATTTCTTGTACAAATAAAGTCAGTGGTACTGTGTATCCAGAGCCATATGGTTGGCAGCTTCTTTTTCTGGAGTCAGTCTGTGTGTGACATGCAGAAACTCACACAGTTGACTTCCACCGTTCCAACTCCTTGATGTTTTCACGTCAGCTAACCTGTGGACAGCTTGGTCTTTCTCCACCTGTTAGGATCCAGGCCCTAATCAGTATTATTTCTTTCATAAATAATGCAGTGATAGAGTATATTCATTTTTGATGTTTGTCCTGTTGCCTACTCAAAGTAAGGCTTACATGTTCTCCAGCTTACCTCGGCAGTTGCCCAGTACTTGCTTACATACTCCAGCTTCATCTCCCTAGCTCTAAAGAGATTACTTTATCCAACGAATTTGGGAAACCTAGCATGCATTTCAGTTTTTCCTTTGAAAAAGGCAATGTGCATTTTTCTCTCCTTGATTTCATCTGCTGTAGGCACTGTGAACAGTGTGTCCTTGCTAATGTTCAGTTGCATAGTCCTATACCCTGAAACTCCTGATGGAAATCTTAGAAGTGAGTCCATACCACAGTCATGTTACAGACTAACCCTTAATTTTAGTTTTATTTGAAAAGGACTCCCAAAAAGAATGAAATAGAGAATAAAGTCTGTTTTTCATTTTATACTATGTAGAAAGCAAAGAAGCACAAAGAGCTATTAGCAGTTTGTTGTTAACAAATGAATGCCTATAGCAGAAACTGCCAGGGCTTGACAGTGGATTATTGATAATGTTCTCTCATACAGAGACAAAGGCGTGATCAGAGATGAAGTCATCCGATAGTTTGGTGTGACAGACACGTGTGTCGTGTCGGCTTTTTGTCTCCAGCACCCTATTATTAGAAGACTCCTTAGGTTCGGGGACACAGTATGAAAGGATGCCAGTAACTCAGCAGGAACCTGGACGAACTCTTAGAGGAGGCCCCGCTTCCTAGAGCCATGACTCCCAGCATTCTAAATGAGAGTGCTGCTGTTTCAGCGGAGTCAGTCCACAGGTGGTGTCTTCCTGACATGGCTTCCTAGTTTCTGAATAGAGGGACCTAGCGCAAGGCAAGGGGAACTGAACCACACAGAAGCACATTAGCACTGAGTTGGAGATGACAGAGAGGACTTGAGCCTTGGCAGCAGGAACAGGGCACTAGGTGAATCACATGACCTTTCTGTCCCTCTATGCCTCCATTTCCTGTCACTGCATCATTTAAGAATAGCTCTTTATACCTAAATTCAATTTTAATTAGGAAAAAGACTTTAGAAATAACACTGTCTGTGACATCATTATAGTAAATCCCTGGGATTCTCTGAAGTGATAATATTATTTCATCGATATGTTTTAGGTTGTCATTCTTTTACTAGTTTAATAAAATTTGCCTCCCTCTTAATAGATAAATCTTACTCTAAACAGTGCACTCTGGTGTCTAAAATTAAGGTAACTTCTTAGACTAAAAGTTGATCATGTTGAATCTCCCTCGACTACAGAAATGATACTTTAATAAACCAATGTCATTATTGACCAGGTGAAAATAGAAATTCAGATGGAATTTTGAAAATGGTCATCTGGAAACCCTGTCTCAAAAAAACCAAAAAAAAAGAAAACAGTGATCTGTTTTCTACTTAGTCTAATTGGGTTTTGCTGGTCATTCACTTCAACATGGATTCTGCGGTTCTGCTATCAGTCATGATATTAAATCCTAACGCTCCCAACCTGGCTATTTCAAGTTTATACAGTGTCAGAACACGTGCTCGTGTGGGACAGAGCTGGTTCTGTTGTAGCATCCATTTGTGGCATACCGTGTGACAAATGAGCCTTCTAGCCAGCATTAAACACACTCTACTTAATGAATAATAGCAAAAAGCAAAAGCATCTCCTTAGATTTGAAAGAGCTGAAGTCAGACAGTACAAACATTTGCCTGATGGAGAAGAGGTGCTGATGGGTGTGACCCCCTGGTGCCTTTCTCACACACTTTCAAGCTTTCAAAGCCGATACTGAGCTGCCCCCAGAAGCAACCTTCAGGATGTATTTTCTTATGGTGGATGAGGAAATGAGGGGGACAAGATGAGTTTTCCCTGAAGTGGGGAGAATCCTATCAATTTACAACTGAATGTGTTTCCTTGTAGCAGACCTTCAGTTTATTTTATTAAACCAATGCCAGCTTCAGTTTTGGGTTTTTTGTTTTGTTTTGTTTTGTTTTTTTGTATGGTGCCATCCACCTAGGAGGACAATCAAATGGCCTATTGTTTGCCTTGGACTCGGTGTCTATTGATTCTCATCTTGTGTACCTCTGAACTTAATTTCTACTTGGCGCCTGTTCATGTGAGCCACCACGAGTCAGAGGGCAGCTAGCAGCACTGCTAGATGGCTGTGGACCTGTGAGAATGGGCGAGGTCCTGCCTCCCTGTTTCAAATGCTATCCCTGAAGTTCTTGCCTGCACTTCTCCCAACATCCTTAGCAAGACTAGTGTGCTGTGGACAGGGAGAAGGAGTTTTTGTGACGTTATCGTTTGAATTGTTAAAGTAAAATTGTAAACCACTCCTATTTTATCTGCAAAAAGAACAAAACCCTTGAAGTTTTATCACATTGTGAAGACTCCGGGTTAGCACAGGAGCTTGTATCAATGAAGAGTAGGACGGAAATAGGGGGAAACTTGTTATTTTTCTTTCAAGTTCTCTCTCTGCTGTGTTACACACACACACCCCTCCACACCGTGTTGGTCAGATGATGCTGTCCTGTGACTCCCTGAGCTATAGTTGTCAAGAGTAACTATGGATTGTGATTAGTCCTCTGTGGGTGACTCTTGCCCCCTTGCTTTCTTCCCTACTCTCTGCTCTGGTGAATGGAAAAGGTGACGTCAAAGAATGCTTGCTTGGACTCACATTGTATCTGTGACTATGCTATTAGCTGTCTCCTTTTTCCTTCTTCTATGGATAGAATTCTTATGACCTGTGGAGTTCCCTTCTGGATAAGTAGGTTAAATGCACAATGTGGTACTGTTCTATAGTTTCTAGATGGTTAATGTGCTTATGTGTTTTTAAAAGAAAATAAGTGATTGGTTTCAAAACTCTGGCCTTTTTCGTTATTACAAGCTCTGTTTTCCAGCAGTTTGCTGACTTGTCTCTGGGGAGTGCTTTGTATCACTGTGTGCCTTTCTCTCTGTGGGTCTTGGATTCTTGATCATTATTCCCCGTAGTACTAATAAGTATATGGGCCTACCACAAACAGCTTACAATGGTGAATTAGAAAAACAGAATTTACCAAATTCAAAAACAAATTTTTAAAAAGGCAGGCATAATCATCTATGTCTATAATCTCCAGCACTTGGAGGCTGAGGCAGGAGAGTTGCTATGAGTTTGAGGCAGGCCCTGGCTGAATAGTGAGTTCCAGGCCAACTGGACGAGAGAGAGAGAGAGAGAGAGAGAGAAAGAGAGAGAGAGAGAGACCCTGCCCCCAAAACTCAAATAATCTTAAAATAGCTTTTTTTTTTTCAAGATATGGCTCTAAAACAATGGAATTGATCCAGCAAGTTTTATCTTTTCTTACACAAAGAATCTCAGCTATTAAATGAGACGCTGTGTGTAACTGCATGCTGGACAGCAACACCCTTGTCTCACAGCTCATACCCAAGGTGGGGAACGCAGCTCTTCCTGCTGGGTCCTGGGTAGATTAGCACTGATGTCTGACTAGGAAAAGTTAGGATACTCACTGACCCTGAGATGAAAAGAGGGAAATGGCTTGCTGACTGAGCGTTAGAGCCGTCGCCTTCATGTTGTTGCCTCTCCGTCTTCTGTTTCTCTGCAGGCTGAGAACTTTATGGTGATGGGGTTTCCAAGATAGCAGGCTAGGCTGTAAGTGGCATGAGCCATCAGAGCCATCCCTTTTGTGTAGCCCAGCATTTGTGTGCCTGTGGCCTCCATGCTTGCCAAATACACAGCACTGCAGTTACATGTGAGCCAGTGGACAGTTTTAATTAAGACCCAGAGCAGATAAATATGTAATCCTAGATAATCCCAGAAGCCCAGTGGCTCTTTTTACCAGCACATCTAAAGTCCTTGGACTTTCAGCATCTGTATCCTTTTTCTGATTTTTTTTTTAATTAAACCTTTTTCAAAGGTTATGAAAATAATGGTCAGTTTATCCTTTCTGACTTCCCACTTTCCCCTTTAAAGGCATTGTTTAGTTCTTATGTTTTTAAAGATTTACACATTTATTGAGTCCCTGCCATGTACTCAGTCAACATTACTTGGCTTTCACTGAAGTTGGTTTTGTTAACTTTATGAACCTGAGATGGTAAAAGTTACTTTTATGAAACCATTAGCAAAATGATCTAGACTCCTGGGTGTTTGCACCCAGAATAAGCTGGATTTTCTCTCCAAAATCACAGGGGCTCTTCACCCTGTCTGGAACAAACAGTAAAACCTATCCTGGGTACTTTTCATCCCTTAAAAAACAAAGTGTGGAACAGAACAAGATGGCAGTCAAGATGTTCCAAGTACCATCTCCCTACAGACATTGCAAGTTCAGGTACCAAAAACACTACACTCTGAACAGCTAAGGAAATCCAGTCAGAGACCACAGTGCTTGGTTTTAGCATGACAATGAAAAGACAGGCTAAAAGCCCCGTGGTGGTGGTGGTGCACACCTTTAATCCCAGGATTTGGGAGGCAGAGGCAGGTGGATCTCTGAGTTCCAGGACGGGCTCCAAAAAGTACACAGAGAAACCCCGTCTTGAAAAAATCAAGAAAGAAAAGGAAGGAAGAAAACTAAAGATAAAATATTCCCTTGTCACCACACCCTCTGCTGCTTCAGGCAGCCCAGCAGAGGCATTTCCTACTTACAGAAGAGACCCCTCCTTAGTTAATTCCCATTAAGTCTAGGCCTTTGACTCGAAACCCAGTTCCAGGCTTATCATGGTAAAATCCAGGGATAACATGGCTTACTGTGAGCCTCAGGCAGCTCAGGTATTAGCTAGTGCCCACAGGTTTGGAGATTGCCCTGGTACCAGAAAGAGACCTGCAACCCAGTAGGATAGATCCGTGTTGGTCTGCACCACTGCCAACTGTGGGGTGGGCTCTCATGCCATTCCCCAAAATTGTGCAGCTCTCCATGGTCATTAACCAGGTTGTAACCAAGCTATTATTTGTCTCAAAGGCCAAGTGCAGTGTAGTGTGCTTCAAGTACCTATTTACTGAAGCCAGGGTAAGCCCAAGACATCACTCTGGAACTCTGCTGGCAGGTGAAACCCCATTCCCAGGCCTGCCTATGCACAGAGCCTTAGGAAGAGCTTCAGTGCCAAGAAAATACATATAACCCCAGTATGCTGGCCTAATATTGCAGCTAGCATAACCTGTGGCTAGTTGCAGGAATTTTGGGCCACAAGTCCCCATCAGTACACAGTCTATAGCTGTATGACTCTTGGTCCTACCCCAGTGTTGTGTTGTCTTAAATAGGCTATTCAGATTACATTTAGTATCAATAGTGGCCACAGTTATGACATAGGAATAGAATTGGGGTTAGTTCATCTGTGGTGAGTCTGCCTGTAGTTACATAGAATCCCACAGTGCCTGACCACATCGTGGTAACTATGGGAAAAGTCTGCAGGCATCCTCCAACCCCAGAGGGAAGTTTAAGAAGACAGACTGCTATTGCTTAATAGTCTCCTGGTTCTTTCTCAGCAACATACCAAGAGTAAGTGTATCTAGGATAAATCAGCATAGACCACCCTCTATAGTGAAACAATTCATGTGCTAACAACAGACTCCCTGCAAATCAGGACCTAGGCATCAACCAGCCAGTGTGGAAATGGTGACTGTAAGCAGCTTAGGAATTCAGGGAAGATGTGCACAAACAAAGCCTGATGAAGAACAGTGAAATGGATAACTTGTAAATACCTACTCCTTCAGTGTGCAGATGACCCAGGGCGAGCTTGAGGAAAGCATGACCTCACCCCGTCAAATCCAGAAACTGACGTGAGAATAACCAGTAAAAGAGAAGCATGAGCGAGCGTAGCCACTGTGTGAGGATACTCAAATAGGTGAAGAAAATGCAGATCTTTCAATATTCAAAGGAGAGAACCACAAGGAAGAATCTTTAAAATATTTGGGAAAAATCAAAACAATAGAAAAAAGCAACAGCAGGAAAGATCAAACAGAAGAGAGACTCCAAGCTTAAAAATGGTGATGTAAGAATATACAGTTGGTAGAGAGGAAAGAATCATGGAGAAAGTTTACAGGGACTTTGTGACAGCATTAAAAGAAAATATTTGGATTGCTGGCAGAAGAGGCATGGAAAGTTTATCAAAAGAAATAACACAAAAATCCCCTGAGCCTAGAAAAGGACACGTGGGTAAAGGAAAGTCAAGATCACTAGTCAATTTAACCAGATCCTGAATCTAGCCCAAGCTAAAAAAGAATTAAGCTTTAAAAGGAAAGAAAGACGAGAAAAGTCTCAAGACTGCACGAGAAAAAAAAAACACGCAAGAGTGCCTCAGTTCACCAACTGGCAGTCATTTGACAGGCCAGAAGAGAATGGCATTAGAGTCCTGTAAGTGCTGAAGGGAGAATAAAATGCTCAACCAAGATTACTGTATCCAGGAAAGCTTCCGTGTAGAAAGACAGGAGAAACAGACATTCCCAGATCAACAAAAATGGAGCACTCAGCCAGACCTGCGCTGTAAGAAATGTTAGCCAGATACGATGGCTGAGCCCAAGATCTCAGTAAGGAGGAATGGAGGTGTAGAGCTTATTTGTATATTTTTTTGCTTCTATCTTTATGGTAATGTTAAATTTTTATTTCCAAAAGATAATATCTACATATGTTTTTGTAGGCTTTGTAATAAGCAGGAAGCACGCTACTAAATTACTTAACCACTCTAGGAGATGAAGAAAGCAAGCAAATATGAGGAAGTTATCAGTAGGGAAGAGAGATGCTCCAACACAGACTAGGTGAGCACCCTATTTTCAGCAATGGGCCAGTCATACAGACACAAAGCCAACAAGCATCAGAGTAAAATTGTACCCCAGATAAAATGGAGCTTGCAGACACCCATAGAACATTCTGTCCAACAACCGCAGACTATATGTTAGTGTATGGAACTTATGTCAGAGCATGGAACATCATCTACGCTAGATCGGGAGAAAGTGATGCAGGTTCTAGCTGTCTGTACATAGCAAGAGAAAGGGCCTGCGGTGAAAACTGCATGCTGCTCACACAGGTTCAAACAAAGGTTGGGGTTCATGCAGCAAGGTGAGGGCAGAAGGTAGATAAGAGGGCTTGTAGCTGGGTGTGAAACAATGGAACCACACAGAGGGGAGGGACAGAACTCTGCAGTGATGGCAAGCCAGCTGCCCTCCACCCTGAAGCCCTTGAGGAACATAAATAAGACATCATTATTCTCTCTCTCCCTCTTTTTAAAAACTTAATTGCATTTTATGTGAATGAGTGTTTTGCCTATATGTATGCATGCACCATGTGTGTGCCGGGTGCCCACAGAGGTCAGCAAGGACATTGGATCCCCTGGGACTGGAGTTACAGATAGTTGTGAGCCGCCATGTGGGTGCTGGGTCTTCTACAATAGCAACAAGTGTTCTTAATCACTGAGCCATCTCTCCAGCCCTGCGTTCATGCACTTTTGCATCTAATGCAGTCTGTAACAAACTGAATTGTTGAATACGAGGTAACTAAAACAGACTGTAGCGACTGTGATAGAGTGAACTCCCATGTAAGAACAAAGAAGAATCTACTTACACCCAGAAAGCCACCTGCGAGGTTACCACTGGCAACACAAGCTGGGGCTAAAACTACCAGACAGTCAAGTTCAAGGTCAGCAGCTAGCAAGGCACAAGTCACAGGTGGATGTATCAACCACCCCTAGCTGGGTGGGCAGTGCATGAACAGTGTGTGATCATCTACCTTGAGCCATGGCAGACAGACAAAGAGCATACCCTCCATAGTCTTGGCTCATGGTAGCCCAGAGAACTAACTATTGTGAGAACATTTTGATCATGTTCTGACACTCCTGAGATCGCTCCATAAAGTAATACCTTGAATCAGGGAGCAGAACCAGTGACTAGCTGACCAGAATTGGCCATGGAGAAGCTGGCAATTTGAATAGAGAAGAGGCCCAGGAAGGAAAGGGCAGGGACTAAAGTTTGAGCTTGCTTCGTTCTGGGATGAGGGAAGAGATGTGTCGCTTGTAGTGTCTTCACCCAAACAGCAAGGAGTGCTAGTTGCTCTCTAGCCTCTCTGAGCTAGCAGGTTTTCACCCCAGCCTTTGACTTCTGTGTCTAATGATAAATAGACCAATTTAGACTTAATTTAACCATGGGACTGGAAGCCTGGTCATTGGGCGGCAGACAATAATTAAAATATCAGTAGATTCATGAGCAACCACTAAGCTGACAGTAAAACATCAACTATCCAATCTCTTAGGAATGACCTCACCCTTGGAAATGCCAGACAAGGAGTTCAAAGCTTTCTTCTATTGAAAACTCTTCTCTAGGAGTTTATCACTGTCTCCTCAGCTTTCCCCTTTACTGTAATTCTCCTTGATAAAGCTGACTTCCACTTGCATACTCCCATCGAATGTCTGCAGCTTTAATCTTTATTGATGTCAGACAATGAACTCAGAGCCACTGTCCCATGCAGTCTTTAGGGACTGTGAATGCCCATCACGCTAGCTCCTTGGATCATGAGCAACTAAGTAAGTCATGATTCTCAGCCTTCCTAATGTGGCAACCCTTTAATACAGTTCCCCATGTTGTACTGACCCCCAACCATGAAATTATTTCTTCACTACTTCACAACTGTAATTTTGCTACTGTTAGAAGTTGTAGTATACCAGGCGGTGGTGGCACATGCCTTTAATCCCAGCACTCAGGAGGCAGAGGCAAAAAGACTCTGAGTTCGAGGCCAGCCTGATCTATAAGAGCTAGGACTGCTAGGACTGTTACACAGAGAAACCCTGTCTCTAAAAACAAAACAAAAGCAAACAAGAAGAAGTTGTAGTGTAAATATCTGTGTTTTCTGATGTTCTTAGGCTACCCCTGTGAAAGTGTCATTTAACCCCACTCCCACCCCAGGGATTGCAACCCACAGGGTGAGAACCACTGAAGTAGGCTATGGACAGTCCTATTGGACTCTAACGCTACACCCATAGTTCATAAAAACAATTCTCAATTTTAAAACAAATTATCAATTATCCTTTTTTTGATGACAACATAATACCCCTGACAAAAGGGCTGAAGCAAGAAGATTGTGAGTTTGAGGTCAGCTGGAACACATAGCAATACCTTGTCTCAAAACATAAACACTCAGAAATCAGTAATAAAAACTTGGGAAATGACACCAAATACATGGAAGTGACATGACTTACTTTTGAATAATCCATGAGCCAAGGAAATGAGCAAAGGGATTTAAAGCATCTTTAAACAGAAATGGAGACATAACACACTAAAGTCTATGGACTCCACCCAGAGCAGTGTTGGACATTTACAGCCACCAATGCCTTGAGATGCAGTGACAGGTCATGTGAGAGCTATCTACTTTAAATGTGGACAAGGTACCAACCGTAGCAATCCATTCTTGCAGCTCCAGCTGGGAGAATACAGGGGGCTGGGGTGGGGAGTGAACTCTCGACTAGACTGGACTATGAAGCAAGAGCTTATCTCAAGGGCCAAGAAAAAGAAAGAAGGGGACAGGGAGAGGAGGGGAATGAAAGGAAATAAAAATTGAGACAAAAATATATAATATCTATGAAACAAAGAGTCACCTCTTTGGAAAGCTAAAATGAAACAAATGCTTTGCTAAACTAATTCCTAAAAAGAGACTGGGGTGGGGGTGAAAAGGGAGGGCTGAGGAGGAAGCTCAGCTGGTGAAGTGCCTCACACACATAAGAACCTGAACTCAGTCCCCACATTAAAGACCCAGGCGTGGTAGACACTT
>JAQHUG010000035.1:5069667-5124435 GCA_028555095.1 Dicrostonyx torquatus
GGACCTGGGCCGCCGAGAGCTCTTCACGTCCATTTTCGTTCCAGTTTTCCTGAGTTAGAGCCTCGGTGCTAGGAGCGGAGGACTCGATAACTGTCTTCCAGGAAGACCGTCCGGAGGCCTTCACCGGGAGCGTCTTGTTCTTTAAGGTCTGCAGACAAGGATGTTCGGAGTGCAGTTCCAGAGCTTACGGGCCCTGAAGATCTTTGGGTTTTACTGAAAGGGCTCATGTTACAATCCCAACCCTGGCTTCTGGATTGGACCTCAGGAGAAGAGGTAGCTGGGCTGCAAAGATAAGCCTGGTCTAGATCACTGGTCCTCAACCTTCCTTATGTTAAAACCCTTTAATACAGTTCCTCATGTTGTGCTGCCCCCAACCATAAAATTATTTTCCTTGCTACTTCACAACTGTAATTTTGCAACTGTTGTGAATCGTAATGTAAATATCTGTGTTTTCCAATGGTCTTAGGCGACCCTGTGAAAGGGTCTTTTGACCCCCAAAGGGGTCTCGACCTACAGGTTGAGACCCCCTGCTGTAGATGATCCGGTAGAGGAGATGAATTCTGTCCTAAAGACAATTCTTAAACTTCACAGATTTACTTCCGTGAAACTTGATTTATATCCCCGAAAAGCATATAAACTGAATTGTAATAAGTGACTGTAGAGGAAGTTAATCCTTTAAGAACCTCTTATGGTGGTGGATCCTTATTGTGTGAAGGGAGTGATTAGCTCCTAATCTGTTGTCTATGCATGGATTCTTATACATGGAGTTTACTTCATATGGGAAACATCTAGATGATTTCTCAGAGTGGCCTGACAGAGTAACCATTAAGACCCAGGAGCTTGTACAGTGAGTAAGACAGTTGCTTTTTTCCTTGTGGGAAGCTGTTGGAATCAGCCCAGCCACCACCGGGCTGTGTCACACTGGTGAGGCTTGTGACCTCTGCGGACTCAGGTCTTACCTAAGAATAAGGGGCTGCAGTTAAACACTAACTGTTCTGGAGGAGTCCTGGGCTTGGAGTGAAAAGCTTTTGGTTACAAGCTGGACTCCCCCATGGCATCCATGGGATGTAATTTCTCCATGCCTCAGTTTCCCTACCTCTGAAAAAAGAAGATACTAATAGCACTGTAGCACAGACATGTCAGAATTACTTTAGAGAATGTTGAAATGTTTGAAAAGTCTTAGTTTGTGACTGTCCCTGTCTCCTCTTGAGTATGGCTTGACTCTAGTCTATGGCTTTTGCATTGGGGTTGGCATGAGGCTGGCAGGCATCCTTTCTACTGGAGGCCTAGGTCCTTCATCAAGGAGGAGCATATTGGCCATTAGTCAGCACTCTCAGAGGCCATCCTTTAGCCCAGGGTTGGGAAATGGCACTGCTTTTCACAGTACTCCACATTTGTCATAGGATTCGTTTGAAGCCTTGCTTTGCTTACCTGTAAAATGGGGTAAGAAAAGCTAGGAACACAGCACACATAAGGCCCCAGACCCTTGGAGGGACAGTTAGTGGTTGCTAGGGAAGCGGTGTCATTTTCTTCAGTAGTGTAAACACTGGTAAGTTGTCCATGCTGCAGGAAACACCCCGTTCCCTCCTCACCCATGAAAGAATGTTACTCATGCCAGGACGAAATAAGTCCGGCAGTAATGTGTTCATACTGTTCTTTGACTTGTCCTTTCCAGTGTGTGTCTGCATTAGGAAGGGGACACCCCTCGACTCTGTCTTGATATCTGAGCAGGACTCCATATCAGAGTACTCTGGGGGACCAGCAGGTTACTGGGCCATCCAGGTACAGGGTTTCAGGTTCTCCTTTATCCTGCAGAGCATCCAAGTCAGGGAGCAGAACAGCCAGCACCATGCAAGTGACTCCAGATGTGGCCAGAAATGGTCCAGAGCAGCCGGATAGTGGATCTCTCCCAGGACCCACGCTCTGCCTCCAGGGAGACCGGACGCCTAGCCTGGTAGCTCCCAAACCTCCCAGGACATGGAAGCTGCAGCTCCAAGGCCCTTCTGTGCTCGAGTCCAAGGTGAAGGCCTTAAAGGAGAAAATGACAGCAAGGAAACAGGGGGCAAATCCCTGTCCCACTTCCTATGAGCGTCCATCACCCCCCAAATCCAAGTGCTGCCAAGTCAAGCCTGAAGCTGTCTGGAGCCTACCTGAGGGCTCTCCTCTACCAGATACCCTGGTGCTTCCCCATGCTCAGAACCAGGCTGATGGGCAGCTAGACAGAAGTGTTAACGAGAAGAAACCAGCCAGGAATGGTGGATCCAGGCCATCTACCCCTGGCCTCGAGAGCTGCAGTGGACAAAGCCAGTGGTCTCCAGAAGCAGCGTGGCTGCTGGCTGATCATGAGGCTGGCCCAGCACCAGGATCTGGCTCTTTACAAGAGAGCCCCAACAACCAGGTTTCTGTGGGCCAGCCAGAGGGGCCTGGTCCCTGTAAAACCACCCACCTGAGCAGCCTGGAGAAAAGAAGACCCTACCCACGTGGAGATGGTGTGGTAACAGAGGGAGATCTAGACAATACAGCCCTAACAACCTCCAAGGAAGACTTAGTCCCCAGAACAGACCTGCCAGAGATGTTTCGGAGAGCTGGTGGCCTAGAGGCACTGGGCACAGGGACAAACGCTTTGTCCCTGTCTGAACAGGTGGAAAGGAACCGCCTCCTGCTGCAGGAGATGCTGAAAGTTTCCAGACAGAGTTCTTCCATGGTGGGAAGCCCAGACTGGACTCCATCCTGGGACAGGGCTGCATCAGGTGAGTCTCATTTTGCAGGCCTGGGTTGGAACAAGTGGGAACTTGTGGGGAAGCTGGAAAGATGGAAAAACACAGTAATGTCACCCAAATAATCAGTGTTCAGCTGGAACATAAAGCCCTACTAACTGCCCCACACCCTGTGGCCCTCCAGATAGTGGGAGGCCATCCTTTGTGCTTGGGGACAGAGGCTATGTGACTTTTCCCTGTGCCTTGTAGCTCTTTGCAGAGTGGCCCTTTTGCTCTCCCTCTGATGTTGTCCTGTGTCACCCCCATTGTGCTTTGTATCCTTAGGTGGGGTGGGCTAGCAGGCAGTAGCACTTCCCTGCAGAGGTTGGACAGAGCGCCACAGGAACACTGTTGCATTTGTGTGCTCCGACTCCAAAAGAAAGACATCCTTTTTTGAGCTTTTTCTTTCTCTTTTTCTTTTTGTCTTTTTCTTTTTTTTTTCTTTTTTCTTTTTTTTTGGTTTTTTGAGACAGAGTTTCTTTGTAGCTTTTGGAGCCTGTCCTGGAACTAGCTCTTGTAGACCAGTCTGGCCTCAAACTCACAGAGATCCACCTGCCTCTGCCTCCCGAGTGCTGGGATTAAAGGCGTGCGCCACCACTGCCCGGCTCTTGAGCCTTTTCATTGCCTTACCTGAGGGCATGGATGGGGTCCTCTTCAGCTACTCTGGGTTCATTCAGTTTTTGTGACTGCCTGTGCCTCCACTTCTCAGACCAGAACCTGGGTCCCAGTCCCCCAGTTTCTAATCCCATCATCCTGGAGGTTAGATTTAAGTGTGTGAATTTTGGGGAACGTAGGCCTACAGCTACATAGGGAGCAGAGCATCTCTCCCATGTTCACCGAGTAGCAGCTGAGAGCCCAGTTGGTGGCTCTGTCCTGATCTCTGCTTCTGCTCTGGGCCCTAGAGAGACCAGCGGGAGACGTGGACTGGGACTCAGGCACTCCCCTGCAGGACTCAGGTCAGAGCAGGTAAGGGCTCTTCCTTACCTCCATTCCTCTTTTACTCTGCACTAGAACAGCAAGGAACCCTGCAAAGGCCCGAGGACAAAAAGGCAAACCTTCACCAGTGGATAGTGGCCACAGCCAACCATCGTCCTTGAGACTCTGTAGAAGGTACCAGGCTGCTGCCTGCCTATCAATTTAGCAAAGCCACTGGGTGCAGCGAGCTTTCCAATTACCTGCTCTGTGTCCTGGAGGCCATTTCCCCTGCCTAGGCTTCTGTTTCTTTCAAGCGGGAGGGATTGAGACATTATAGCTATCTGATTAGTTTACAAAGTTATTGCAAAGCTAAAGGGCACGGATGTGAAAATTCTTAGGGAAAGTACAGGAACCCAAAACTTTCACCCCTCCTATTCTTTTCCTAATCAGAGGCATGTGCTGGGCTCAGGACTAAGAGTTTCCCCTCCATCTTCTCACTGGGGCCCACAGACTGTTTTTTAGCCCCTCCAGCATTGTTTCAGGGAAGCTGGCGGATTGAGGCGGTGTCCTGAGCCTGGAAGAGTGGAAAGGGAGGTGTGGTGGGGGCCACGTGGAAGTCTGAACTGATGACCACTCGGAGGATGTTGGCCCATGAGGCTGAGCTAGGCCCTGGGACTGGGAGTGGCTCGCATTTCCACAGCTGCTCATGACATCAGTCTCTGCAGGTCCCATGATGTCTGCCCACAGCTGTCAGCTTTGTTCTTATTGGTCCGGCTGCTCCCCGTGTAGCCTATTGTCCTCCTCAGAACATGGTAAGACCTCTGCCTTCCTTAGCCCATGCTGGCTGCTGTAACAAAATGCAGCATGTAACTTAGAAACCTCGGGCATGTCATGCGTGCAGCTCAAGAGTGGTAATCAGTCCCCATTTCCCGATCCCATCACACTGGGGGTGAGATTCCAACATACAACTTTTGGGAGACATAGCCCCATCTCTGCATCTGCTCTAGCAGGATGAGGGTGCCCAGAGTCAGGTAATCAGGGTTGCGCTCAGCTGGCGGTGGGAGGAGGGTGTGGAAAGAGGGATGTCTGGCTCTTTAGTTCCTCTGTATTTATGTCTGGTCTCTTCTGCCTTCCTGGCTGCCGTCCTCAGCCTCTCATCACCTTATCTGGCCCTGCCCCTATGGTCTTCAGCATCCTCTTCTCCCTGTGTCCTCTCTGTAACTGCATCTCTGGGGAGCCCTCCGAGAAAGCCCAGGGAAAGGCATCTGCTTGCCTGGAGAAGAACCCTCCTCCTGCAGTGCTGTGCTCTCCCACTCAGCTCCCTCACAAGGAAATACAGCTCTGAAGTCCTCAGAGAAAGAAGGCCAGCCCCTGGCTTGCACTGAGATAATAAGTAAAAAAAAAAACAAACAAACAAAAACCTTGCTTCTCCTGAAGGAGTGACTCAACCAGGAGAGGGAAGGACTTTCACACAAGCCTGTGAGGATGTTTAGAGCACCCAGGACTAGACTTCTAGTTTAGTTTAACCTGGCAGGCCGTCTTTACCCATGGGATATGTAGCAGGGTTCATGCATGAGAGTCAGGTGTGATGGTGCATGGCTGGCATCTCACCCCTTGGCAGGCTGAGGCAATAGGGCCGCAAATTCCACGCCTGGCTGGGCTACATAGTGAAACCTTGTCTCACAAAGAGACAGACAGACAAAGAGATCTCAGGTATGGCTTGTATGTATATGTATTGTATGATTCATGTGTGTGTATGTTGTATATGAATCAGTGTATGTGTCTGAGGAGAGATATACACACAGAGAGAAAAACAGACAAACTTGTTTTAGGACCCTGTTCAAAGACTAATAAAATGTCTCCTTAGAGTGCCTGGCATATAGAGCCACAGGCATGAAGGTCAAGTCCCTGCTAGGTAGACACCTGGCTGAAGGGCCAGGGGACATAGGGTCAAGGAAGAGAAAGTGCCAGCCCCACTGTGATACCCCAAGACATTGCAGGGCTCCCGTCTGAGTGAGATGGTCTAAATGATGCTACAGCAATGGAACTACATTGCCCAGAGACTTGGCTTCCCTTGGCTCTGTGCCCCAGGAGTGCCACAGAACATTTAGGTCCTGGGCTCAGGGTCTGTGCTAAGGGGTGTAGGACCCTGGGCAGAGCAGTGCTCTGAGGTAGCCACTGACCATTTCAATGGTCACCCATCATTGTGCCACCCATCAGTGCGTGCCGTGGCACAATGGCCACCCATCAGTGCGTGCCGTGGCACAATGGCCACCCATCAGTGCGTGTCATGGCACATTGGCCACCCATCAGTGCGTGTTATGGCACAATGGCCACCCATCAGTGCGTGCTGTGGCACAATGGCCACCCATCAGTGCGTGCCGTGGCACAATGGCCACCTATCAGTGCGTGCTGTGGCACAATGGCCACCCATCAGTGTGTGCCGTGGCACAATGGCCACCCATCAGTGCGTGCTGTGGCACAGTGGCCACCCATCAGTGCGTGCCATGGCACTTCATCCTTAAAGCATTGTAGATCTTCTCAGGGCTTGAAGAGAAAATGAGTCTGCTTCCCATTCAGTCAAGTTTAGAATCTGGATAATTCGTGTTACAATCAAAGAACCATGACAACCAGGTTAGCCCAATACGCTCTTAACTGTTACAGTTCTGCAAGGTAAGACGACAAGCTCACGGAATGACATTGATTGCAGAGTCCAGTGTTTGAGTCTGGGGTATCTGGGCCAAGCTTGTTGCAAGGCCTGAAGGAGTCAGCCATGGAGGTGAGCCACCTGAAGACTCAGGGCCTCAGATCCTGCAGAAGACCTCCATCCCCTGCGTGCAAGGTTGTTCTCTATTAAGGGTCAGGCTTTTGTTCAGCCCTATAGGGTAAAATATACTAGTGGCCAGTTGACAGAGCAGGCCAGCCGCTGCCATTTTCACCCTCTGGCTATGTGCCAGGTGCTATGTAAGTGCTGTTTCTGCATCTCACTTTGTCTGTGGACACATCTTAGCCATTGTTCCTGCTTTACTGGCAGAGAGCTTTCTGGAGGAGGCCATGTGACTTGGAATCAGGACTTGCACAAGGCTTATGCTCTGACTGCCTGTGGGGCACTGCCTTGAGCTGTCCTTTCCAAGTCTCTGTAGGCCATCCTTTGGATAAGCAACCCTTGGGCCAGGGATCTAGGGCCTACTATCTCCCTCCAGCCTGGCCTGTTCTCCGCTGTGGGAGAAGAGATGTACGGGCCAGCTTGTGTGTGTGAGTGTGACCCCACTTTACTGCCATCATTCATTGCCTGCTGCCACCAGTGCCTTTTCTGGTGTCTTTCTCCTTGAATTCCTGGAGGCAGGAACAGGTGTTCATGAAATGTCTGTCAGAGGCAGGCAGGAAAGAACTGACGGAGGGCTCCCCGACAGCTAGAGCCTGTGTGGGCTTGCAAGGGTCTGGGTGGAAGCCGAAGGAGCATTCCAGATGGGTGAGGCTGAGGAAACGCTTGGGAGCAGCTGAGGTGGAATGTGTGGTGATCCATGGAGGGTAGCCACCCGCCCAGGGAGAGCTGGAATGAGATCTCATCTGAATGCAGAGGCATTCAGTGGTCTCCTTCCTGCCCCAAGGCCTCCTCCTGCACAGAAGGAGGACCTTAGCTCCTGGAAACATGGGTGGATGTGAGTCCTGTGGGCTAAGAGCATCAGGGACCTGGCAAGAGGGTTTGGGAGCCATCTTGAGTCACTGGCCAGTTTTTGTATCTTCTGGGCCCAAAGCATCAGAGAGTTGTGATGAACCCTGTAGCAAGACTAGGGGACAAGACACTCAGCTCCAGTGTTCTAGGGAGCCATAGAGGTTGTTGAGGAGTGCCCAGGGCAAGATGTCACTAAAAGTGGTAGAGCCCCATGTGGCTTGTTTACCCTTATCCTGCACCAGCCATGTCGATGTGCGGACGCAAAGAAAGCTCTGTGCTTGCAGTCCCAAGAGACTCAAAGGAAAAAGAAAACACAACAGAACAAATACCCCAAGCCTTTAGTGCTTAACCGGTTTCCCCAGTGCCCAGTGTTCTGTCCCCTGTGCTGATCCCACTGAAAGCCACTGCTGGAACCTTCAGGTGTACTATGTCCCATGCCACTCTTGACTCCACATGCAAAATTCTCATTGTGGCTCAATTCTGAGCAGGGAGGAGCTCACAGAAGTGGACAGCTTCAAGGTGGGACTAAGCTGACTTCACCAAAGGCCTTTCTGAGAATGTCTCTGACATCAGCCACTCTGGCTGTCCATGTGCCTATGAACCCAGGCAGTGCTGACCTGGCTAGTATCGGGCCTTGTTACTGGGGAATTTGTCATCGTTCTTTGGGGATGTGGGACAGACCTGTTCTGACCTGCCAGAGACCTTTTCTAAGGGCCCCTTTCTTCCTCTCTGCGGAAAGAAAAATGTGGGCCTTCCTCCGCTCCTACCAGTGATGATGGAGGGCCTGCTTGTTGTTGGGGTTTCTGTCCTCCCACCAGGTCCCAAACAAATCACACAGATGTCTACATTAGATATAAACATTGGCCCGTTAGCTCAGGCCTCCCGTTAGCTCCTATAACTTATATTAACCCATTATTATGGGTTATCTATGTTAGCTGCATGGCTCAGTACCTTTTTCATTGGGGTAGATCACATCCTGCTTCTTCGGTGTCTGGACAGGACTGGGGAGGAATGGGCTTCCTCTTTCCCAGAATTCTCCTGTTCTCATTGACCCACCTCTACTTCCTGTCTGGTTGTCCTGCCTATACTTCCTGCCTGGCTACTGACCTATCAGCGTTTATTTAAAGCATAATTGACAGAATACAGAATTATCCCGCACCATACCAGCCTCCTCCTGTCCTATGTGGAAGTCATCTTTCCAACAGAGCCCATCAGAAGCTTTTGACAGTCTAGAGCAAACCCAGCAAGCCCTCTCAAATTGCCCGCTGATTGTCACTTCTAAACATGCCTGTTTCTTGCCAACAGCAGGGTAGTCTCGTTGGCAGGTGACCTTGGTTCATGCTCAAGGGTCTCCACACCTAGAGTGAAGGGGTGGAAGTGACACTGTGCTAATAATAGAAGCAACACTAGTAAATGCTAACCATGTTTGAAGAGACTATTTCTCCCAGATTAGCAGGTAAGGAGACTGACTCACCCCAAATGCACTCATCAGTTGACATTACTAGGAAGAGATGGCCCAGGGCTGAGGATGTGGGCAGGTCACCCTGAACCATTGTAAGCCACCTCCTTAGGATCCATCCTGTGGCTGTCCTGCAGGCTGAAGAAGGGTGTGCCCCGACAAACCTGTGCTCTCCAGCCAGTTCAGACCCACTCCTCGTTCCCTCAGAAGCAACAGTAAAGACCTCTGTCTTGGGCTAGCAAAGGCTTTAGATGTGAGTGATCCTGGCTCTCCTGTCACTGTTTGCATCCTGGAGTCTAGTCCTGATTCATGTTCCTGAGATGAAGGGGTTAACCCCAGACTTGCTGGAGTTTATCACTGTACTCCTGGGTTATGCTGGCTGCAGAGAAATGTCTCTGTGCCCTTGACTTTTCTGACTGTGAGAGCTAGGGCTCTCCTGATCTGCCCAGCTCTTGGGGTGCAAAAGTCACTGCTTAACTTGTCCCCACTCTAAGAACCTGGCCTAGAGCAGAAGGCCAGAGTCACAGGCTCCCATTGTTGTCAGAATGCAGCCAGCAGGAGGGGTAGAGGCGAGGGCCTGAACACATCTGTGGAGTGTGGCCAAAGACCCAGACTCAAAGTAGCAGTGTGAGCCTTCTCTCTCTTTTATAAAAGCTCATGTTTACTGATGGGAAACTGAGACCCTGGAAGAAAAACACTCGAAGTAGCAGTGTGAGCCTTCTCTCTCTTTTATAAAAGCTCATGTTTACTGATGGGAAACTGAGACCCTGGAAGAAAAACACTCGGCCATCTTATTCCTATGCCTTGCCCACAGAGGTAATGGACCACAGAAGCTCAGGCTTCAAGATGGTGATAAATACTGTTTGTGGGTAGTATTGCCTGTGCCTGGCTGCACACTGCCTGACTTGGCCAGGAAACTTCCAAAGGAATTAAAAGAGCTGGGATTGTGGGTTTTAATTCATGATAGGAAAGATTGACTCTGGGGCTCCGTACCTCTGGTCCAGGATCAAATATAGAGTCTTCCTCAGTTGGAAGTTTGAACCCCAGCTTTCGGGAATGGAGGGCCACCTGTGGTGAGGGAGATACCTGCTTGGTGTGCTTCTTCTCTCAGGAGAGAGAGACCTCCCACTCTTCCCCAGCTGGCAGAGCCCCCATCTCCTGGGTATGCAAAGGCGTCCTTGCTTTGCTGACCTTGGCTGCAGTCTGTGAAGGTGGCTGCCGCTCCCCCCCCCCCCCCCCGCTTGCTGGGTTGCTGCATAGATGCCTCCAGGCGGCCAGAAAGCCTGCCTTTCTAATCAGTGGAGAAACCAGCTTTGTCTGCCAGACTGAGGCAGGGCAGTAGATGAAGGGGGGTGGGGGGTGGGGTGGACAGCTGTTCCAAAAAGGAAACAGCAAAGCTGGAAATGGCTTAGAAACCTGGGGGCAAGGCTGATCGCAGCAGCATCCGGCCAGCTGCCGAGGGGCTCTCCTGCCTGCCCACCAGGCCTGTGACAAATGCCCGCCGACAGTCGCAGAAGCACAGCTGTCACCGGAAGGCTGCGAGCATGCAGGCTGGCAGCCAGAGGCCCGCGGCTGCAGGAGAACCTCTGCCTGGTATCCTCATTATCTCTGCTGTTGGAACCGGAGCCCCGGGGAGCACAGCTGCTCTCAGCTGTGGTTTGGGGAGCTCTGGAAGCCATGTCAGGGGAGCTTCTCCTGCCAATGGAGGCCTCATGGGGGCAACAAGCCTGGAGAAGTACTTTTTTTTTTCTTTTTGCATCACTCTGATGAAGCCCTTCTTCCAAGCCTGGCCTCACCCTGCCAGAGCTCATGGCACAGATGGTCCCTTTATGATGCTAGCAGCCTTTCCCCCTCTGGCCCAAAGTGGTGTTCAGAACACATGACAAGAAGAAAACAAAAACCTGTCATCTGCTCAGAGCCAGTTCAAGGGTGTCCCAAGGAGCCCTTGCCCTGAAAGCCTTTGTCCACTCCTGTCATGAGAGTCCCTCATATGTCCTGAGGTCAGGATAGAGCCTCCCCCCATATAGCATATGGAGGGAGTTAGGGGTACCCCAGGTGTGAGAGCTAAGCCCTGCTGAACCTTTGGCTGAGTTCTCTTTCTGGGGACCCTCCCTGTGAGCAGAGCCAAGCATATGTGACAGCGTGGATGTTGGAGTCACATCAAAGCCTGTCTGACCTCAGCCACAGACATCCTTGCTCTCCCTGGCGCCCTCAGAGGAAGGGGACAGGATGTGAAATGAGGCTAGAGACTGGGGCTGGCTGTCCTCTGCATCACTCTGCTCAGTTTTCAATTGATGTTCGACCTTGAGTGGTGTGTCAATATTCCCCTCCAATCCATTCACCTAATTTGTCAAGTTCAGGAACACCTGCCCTCGTCCAGCCCAGCTGTGAAAAGCGAACTGTGTAGAGAAAGCCATCTTGTCACGGGGAAATGTGGACTGTTCTTACTTCCATAACCCAGAGCAGGTGGTGTGTCACTGTCTGGAAGACAGCTTTGGACAGGGGTGCCCGTCATTTCTGCAGCTCTGGACTGACTGGAGAGGTAGTGCATCTGGTGGGTGGGGTTCACCACCACATGACCCTTATTCTGAAACTCGAGCTATGTGCTGGCTTGTTTGAATCCAGCTTAGTTTCTCTCTGCCCTGAGTCTGTGAGCCCTGAGCTTATTCCTGACAGGTCTGGATTGAGACTAAGAGAGGAAAACACCAGGATTTAGAAAACGTTATATGCCAAAGGCCCGAGACTGACAGGTGGTGCCTTGGCCCTGTGTCTTTGGTAGGAGCTGGGGACAGTTTTTTGTGGGCTCCAGTGGGTGTGTGTGTGTGGACTCTGAGAGACAGAAGGAGACAGGGAGACCATTCATGGAAAGACCATCTGTCTGGGCACAGGCCCAGATCCATAACCCTGGGACCTTCCTTTTCCTCTTCCCAAAAGCTCCTGCTTATGCCCTGGAGGAACAATAAGACAGCCAGACTCCCCTGCCCCTTTTCCAGCCCCTCCCAGCCGATATCCAAGGTCAGGTTGGCTCCCCAGCTCTGGTCTGAGCTCAGGGTGTTTCCCAGGCCTCAGGGGGTGGGATGGGGTGGGGAGGAGGGAGCCCTATGTGAGTTAGAAGGGGAAGGCTGTGTACACGAGGATTTTCCTGGCAGAGCTGTGCTTGATACTGTTAAAGCCTCCTAAGCCGTGTTATTTTCCTTTAATCCCCGTGCTGTCCATCCTGGCCTGTGCTACCTTGCAGGATCTGTGTTCCCAAGCTGGAGCCTGTTCTGAGTGCCGGGTGTGAGGGAACCAAGCATCTGATTCAGCATGCTCGCATGAAGGCCAGGACCCAGCCACTCCGAGCCAGCCATGATATTGTGCCCACCATTGTTCAGGGCAGCCGGTGAGTGGAGCCTAAGCCAGGCTGGCCTGGGAGGGCTTGTGGCAGGGAAGGGTCACTAGCACAAATAGTTCCAATATAGCCAAAAAGCCTTTGTTCTCTTCTCTCCCCTCTCCCTCCATCCCTCTCTCCCCTCTCCCCCCGCCCTTGCGTGTATGTGCATATGTTTTCTGTGCCAGGCACTTGCCATGATCATTTAGTCAATTGACACACCATTGCCCATAAATGAGATGTAAAGATAAATGAACTGTGTGACCTGAGCTCTCTGGGGGCATAGAAATCACAGCCTCCAGGGAGAGAGACAGCCAAATACCCAGTCGGTTCTGTGGGTTCTAGTGGAAGAGGGGAAAGCATGTGTGCAGAGCTGGCAGCATTTGCTCCACCGGGAAGGGACAGGTGAGGCTCTCAGAAGGATGTGGCTTCCCAGATGGGGCTTATAGGAGCTGTGAATCTTCCCTGGGCATGGAGGAAGGGGCACTATTCTAAGGGATGGGAGCTGTGAGAGGCAACGCTGTGCTCAGAGCGCAGTCAGCTTGGAAGAGAACAATCTGTCAAGTGCAGCATGAAGGCTAGAGAGCTCCTTAGCGGCCGGCCATGGAGGAGCTCCTGGCCTGCTGAACAACAGAGTGTGGGGCCGCAGAGATGGGTAGACAGGTAGGTTAAGCAGGGCTGGGGTCGATTAGAGTTAGGGTTATATTAGCATGCTCATGGGCCCCTAGCCAGAGGGTGATGCCTGGGTTCAGGGTCAGGCTTTAGAGGGGAGGACTCCTAGAGCAGCACTGGCACTGGAGATGCCTGTTGAACAGCTGGATACAGGATCATCGGAGGTGAGGCCAGAAACAGAGATGTGGGTACTATGGTGACTTCATCATGCTGGAGCTGCGAGAGTGAGCACATCCAGGGGGAAGGGACGGAAAAGAAGAGGATCGGGCACTCTTGGACTAGCATTGGGCTTGTTCTTTGCATGGTGTGTCTTAAAGCACTCCTTACATATGGAATTCTCCAGCACACAGAGGCAGCCCTAGTCGTGCTCTGCAGCGTCAGGCCATGCCAGATCTTGGCAGGCCTCAGCAGGCCCACCGTGTAAATGACAAGGCCTGTGGCTTCACAGGTATGGTGGGCACACTGGATTTGCTTGTCTTCTTTATCAGTGTGGTACTGGAGTAATGAGAACTATGTGCTCTGTGATGGGGCTGCTAGGCCTGCTCACTAAAGGCTCAGGACATTCACAGAAGCCTGCCATGACTCCACGGCAAACAGAAGCCTCTTCGTTCAATGTCATTGTGACCCTTAGGAGGAGGGCACAAGAGACCCCCCAAATGCTAGTAAAATCTGCCCAGGGGTTGCTCTTTCGTTTCCACATGAATGCCTTGTTCCCCGTCCACTACAGAGTACTCACTGGAATGACATGACTTCTTTGAGGTGTCCCAGTTGTTTTCCACATGTGTAGAGAGATGCCTTTGACAGCCCCAGCACTCCTGCCTTGTTCTATAGGAATTACATTGAAGTGGTGAAGGCACACACAGACAAGACAGCAAAACCGACTTCAGTGTGCTTTGTTCTCTTGGGCACCTCCTCTAGGTTATTGCACCTAGTCTTAACATCCGGTAGCTATTGTGAAGTAGGTTTCCTCTTGGTTGGCTATAAAAATGCAAGGTGACCTACTTCAGCAGCTGCTGTGTCCAGAGAAGAATTACTATGACTTGGCAGCGCTGGCGAATCCTCAGAGGGTAGAGCTGAAAAATCCACACCAGATGGCTTGATGCAGCTGCTCCGAAAGGTTACGCTCCATCAGATCACCCTGGAGGGCAGGCAGAGTTAACGGGGTGATGCCAGGCAGGCCCCAGGCCTCAGCTAGAAGCAGGAGGTCCTGCCCCAGCCCCGCCTTATCATTCCTTCCAAAAACCAGCCTAGCAAAAGGTAAGGGAGGAGTGGGGGCAGGCAGAGCAATCTGAGGAAGGCCCTCCATAGCCTAGGTCTACCTAGAGGCAGCCAGGTGAGCCTGGACCTGCAGGCCTCTCCCAGGAGGGGAGAGGTGGGACATGTGTTGTCTGGAAGCTAGTCCACATAGAAATGGAGCAGCTCCTGGGAATGGAAAAGCTGTTGCCACTTGGGCAATAGGCAGACTCGGGTTGGCATCAGTATTCTTCATCACAAGGCACAGTACATGTCACTTAATCGCAGGAGCATAGGACGTGTCAGCAGGCTGCACCCTGGGAAGGTTGTCCTGTGTGACCAGAGGCTGTGCAAGGCTGCAGAGCTTGCAAACATCACATCAGTTGTGTGCCTGGGATAGGACTGTCATAGAAAGTGAGGCAGTGGACACGGACTGGGCTCCTCAAAGGGCAACAGCAGAGCTCTGAGCTTGACTGGAATCCTATCCTTGAGGGGCCTCCCCTTGGGAGGCCAGAAGCTCTGGGATTTGCTTTTGGCTTAGCCGCCTCATGTGCATGCCTGCCGAGGCCTCCCCCTGCTTTCCTGTGCTGTTGTCTGTGTGGCTGCCTGGGGCCTTGCAGTTTGAATAATTGCATTGAAGACTCCTACATGGTTAGCTCTTCTTATTTTATTCTACTTAAGACAATGAATTTGGTTTTGTAGGATTTTGTTTTGTTTTTGAAACAGGGTCTCACTGTGTGGTCCTCATTGGCCTAGAACTCACTTTGTGGACTAGGATGGTCTTGAATTCACAGACATATATGTCTCTGCCCCCTCCCCCAGCAAGTGCTGGAATTAAAGGTATACACCACCATATCGTTTTTGAAATGGGATCTCACTCTGTAGTCTTGATTCCCTGGAACTCAGAATCCTCTCCTGCCTCAGCATCCTGCGTGCTAGGATTGGGGACATGTATCACCACACCCAGTTTTACTTTGCTTTGCTTTTTTGTTTGTTTGTTTGTTTTCTAGACAGGGTTTCTCTGTGTAGCCCAGGCTGTTCTAGAACTCGCTTTGTAGACCAGGCTGGCCTCTAACTCACAGAGGTCCACCTGCCTATGCCTCCCGAGTGCTGGGATTAAAGGTGTGTGGCACTGCTCCTGGATTCTTTTTTTGATTTGTTTTGTTTTTCTTTTAAAATAAAAATCGTATTTTTGTCTTTGGAGTGAATTCTAAAATGCTTGTTCAGTTCACCACTACTGCCCTGGAGACAGGTTCATTTCTTCCTTGCCAGGACTTACAGCCCACTTCCCTCCAGCAGAGCAGGGCCCAGCAGGTGGAATGGGTTCTAAGCCAGACACCGAGTCTCCAGTGAGCTACGCTTGTGCAGTATAGACCTGGTTGCTTGCCTGTCCCCCGTCTGTGACAGTAAGTGTGTGGTCCGGGTGTTCAGGGCAGGACACGTCATCGAAGGGTAGTTATTTGCTCTGAGTCTCTCAAGAAGCATAGCCGATAGGATGTGGCTGTGTACAGAGAGGGTTACTTTAAGGAGTTGGCTTGCAAACTGGTAGAAACCTGATAAATCCTGAACCTGCAGGATAGGTCAGCCTTGATTTCCCATAGGCCTTTAACTGATAGGATGAAGCCCACCACATAATGGAATGTAATCTATTTTGTTGAAAATCTGTCAGTTTAAATGTTAATTTTGTCTTTAAAAAAAAATAAAGAAAGCCTTTGTGCTGTTAACATCCAGAATAATGTTTGACCGAGTATTTAGGTCCTGGGGCCTACCACATTGACATTAGATTAAGCACCACGTTTCCAGCCATGGGAGATGGTACCCTCTGCAATCTGAGGATTTCTCAGAGGTCTCCGCTCTGGTACAGCCAAGCTCCTGACTTACTCTATAGAAAGAACTTCAGGATGAGGCTTTGTGAAGCCAACTGGAGTGTATTAAACAAAGGAGGCGCATGCTCAGAGAGACAGATGGGAGTGGCATTGAGAAAAGGGCACATATTTAAATACCCCAGTAGTACTTATGTGTGTGATTTTGTGGCCTTTGAAGTTACAGGGTTCAATGGGTGGGAGTCAGAGCTGGAGAGGGAAGAGGTGGCAGCCCTGTATGCTTACCCCAAAGGCTATCACTGTGCCCTTCGCTGGGTAATGTGACATGATGCCAGCCATGCTCCGTGAGGAATCAAGTCAGGAGGTGTGAAGGAAGCAGGCTAAGAGGCCACTGCTCTGTGAGATAAATGAGTGAGAGGAATTTGGTCAGCCCCAAAGACAAAGGCTCCAGCGGGAAAAGGAAGAAGTATGGGCCTTGGACCTGGGCCCATTTGCATAATTCTGTAAGATGGCTACTGGGGTTCTGAGATGAGGCTTGTGAAGATCTGAGCCAGTGTTTGCCAGAGCCAAAGCTAATAAAAGATATGAAGATCTCCAGGATGCACTTCTGAAGACAGATGTGGGTGTGTGCGGTAGGATGGGGATCTGAGGCTTTGGGGCCTAATCTAAGAGACTAAGAGAGGCACCAGGGGCTGCTGATCTGCAATCCATCCCAGCAAGGCCTGATGAATACTGAGTGGAAATGTCAGGTCAAGAGTGCGCAAAATCCCAGACTTCCAGCCTCACAGAATACCCACGGAGACTTCTTCCCCATGTAAAACTGCTCTTCGGTGTTCACAGGGGGCTGGTTCTAATCTCCGTCTTTGATGCCAAAACCCACAAGTGGACAGGCATTTTCCTGTACACATTAAAGCACCCCTTTAAAGTGATAGAAGTGCTTTACAGTGGTTGCCATATCATCATGTTTAGGGGATGACAAGGAGAATGAGGTCCCTCCATGTTCCTACAGATATTTTTATGACGAGATTGGACTCCCTAGATGTGGAACCCACTCACACAGAACTGACTGTACATGTTTCTGCAACTCATCACTGCCAAGTTAGGCCACTTCCTCACCCTAAACATACACATGTACACACACATGGAGTGCACATATAAGCTCTGTCATCTTCCTCTGTACCATCCCTAACTTTTCTTGTTAACTCATACTGAGCCCAGCAACAGAAAGCAAGTTAAAAGTAAAGGAAGTTATATCGGTTTTGTTGAGCAGTGTGTACTAGGATGGATGTGTGCTGTGGGATAAAGCTCTTGTACACTGTAAAGGTTTGTTACTTGTATTGGTTTAATAAAACGCTGATTGGCCAGTAGTCAGGCAGGAAGTATAGGCAGGGTGACCAGACTAAGAGAATTTTGGAAAGAGGAAAGTCAGAGATGCAGTCTCAAGCCAGATGTGGAGGAAACAAGATGAGAATGCCTTGGGGACCTTAGGAGAGGGTTAAGAGGAGGGGAGAGGCAGGGAGGGGAGCAGAGAAAAAATGTAGAGCTCAATAAAAATCAATAATAAAAAAAAAAGATGAGAATGCCTTACTGAGAAAAGGTACCAAGCCACATGGCTAAATACAGATAAGAATTATAGGTTAATTTAAGTTGTAAGAGCTAGTTAGTAATAAGCCTGAGTTAATAGGCCAAACAGTTCATATTTAATATAAGCCTCTGTGTTTCTTTGTTACTGAACAGCTATGGACCGGGTGGGACAGAAACTTCCATCTATAGACTTGGGATGTGTATATCCTGCAGGATGGGCTTCCCAGGAGCCTGACTAGGGGTAACCTTGTGGGTGAGGCCTGGGGCAGAGCACATCCAGAGCAGCGCTTCCCTTCCTTGCCACCCTCTTGCATGTGACCTCTCTCCTGTCTCCTCACTAGAAATGGCCAAAGCAGTCCAGCTCTGGATGTCAGGAGCACCTCTGCTTCCAGAGAGAGCCTCCAGAATGGGAACCTGAGTGACTCCTCCAGTTTGGAGTCTGGCAATGGGCAGTGGCCCAAGCAGGGAATGCCGCCGTCTCACGTCCGTTTTGAAGATGAGTCTGCCCATGAGGCTGAGTTCCGGCGACACCAGCGCCAGCGTCAGGTGTTAAGCACAGTGCTACCAGCTGTGGGCCAAGGATCTCTGCTCTCCAAGCCTGACTTAACCAACTACATTAACCATAACATGGGGAACAGCACATCCCACAGGCCTGTTGGCTCCCTGGACCACAGTAATTTCCCTGCACCGCCATCGACATGGGACAGTGAGAGGAAGTGCCCAGCCTGTGGCAGCTGTCTTGAGGAGCCTTGCCCTGCTGAGGGGAGAACAGCGCCTGACCTGAGGGTCCTCCAGGGTCTCCAGGCAACCTGTGAGCAGGCATTGCTGCTGGTACCCTGTAATTCCCATGACTTGAGCTCCCCATTCCCAGGGCTCCACACAGAATGGATCCAGGAAACTCACATCACAGACACTGTTGTCACACACCCTGAGGAGGGGGGCTCTGCCCTCAACAACACCGCCAATTCAGATAGCTGGACTGGCATTAAGGATGCCAGGATCTCTCAGCTCAGCGGGGCAGGTGGGCAGTTACAAGGCAGCAGCCCCCAAAAGTGGCAGTGTGACTCTAGGCCTCAGGAAGGCCCCAGGTGGCCCAGAAGGACTGAGGTGGAGCTGCCCTGGGACCTTCAGGTCTGGCCTCACCTATGTGATGTTGGTGATGTGGTTGTAGGAGGGGAGATAAAAGGAGCCACACGACACATACCCCAGGGGACTTTGCTTATAAAGAAAGACCCTGAGCCTAAACCTGTCTCAGAACCTGAGAGATCCTGGTCCCAGGGGCATCTTGGACTACAGTTAGGAAATCACCGGGCCCACCCTGAGGATTCCTGGACTACATGCAGGACAGCTTATGCTGTGTCATCTTCCAAGAAGCTTGGGTCCTCAGGGTCAGGTCAGCCAGACCAAGTGACTGAAAGCCACGAGTCTCTGGAAACTGTGCGCCTTCCTCCTCTCCAAGGAAGCCCCGAGGAGCCCTCTGCCCCTCGCCCAGCCCTGCAGCCAACTTTGCCCCTCTCCCTTGAAGGCTGGGTGCCAACTCCTCCCTCTTCAAAGAAATCCCTCTGCCCGATGCCTCTGAGGAAGTCACCCTGGACTGGACATCACAGGAAGGAACAGCAGGTTGAGCATTTGGATATTCCCCTGCCTCTGTCTCCTCCAAGAATCTCAGTTCACACCTCGCCCCAGACTCAACCCAACAGGCCCCGTGTCAAGCATCCACTGCTGGACCTGTCCACCACCACCAACGGCAGTGTCCCTCTGCGGCTGCAGGAGCCCCGAGGAGCAGCTCTCCCCAAGAGTAGAGTTGACAGGGAGTACTGCTGTCAGGAGCCTAGACTGCCCCTGGAGAGTGACAGAGATGGTAAGGATCGCTATCCTCCATGTCCAGCCCAGGCCAGGTCTGAGGCACTCCTGTGCTCTCCATCTTGATCACCGGACGATAAGGCCACACACCACTCCTAGCATCCCTGTGACAGGTGACAGGAAGGTGGCGGAGTGTGGGCTGGGTGCAGGATTCAGCATTAGCATGGAGCAGGTTAGCCAGTTTTCTGTGCTTGGGGGCTGGGGAGTCAAGGCTTGGATAGCAAGCAAGGTGGGGATGGTGCCCTCTTATTGCTGGGAAGTCTGAAGTGTATCAGGAAACTCTAGTCCAAAGCTGCTGGAGGCCAGGCTTTGTGGGAATTTGACTCCTGTAAAGTATGACGAACAAGTCAGCAGCTCCAGAATCCACCATTGTTTAGAACGCTGATTCTTCTGTAGTCACCTTGCCACTTCCGCCACCTTTCTTTGGTGCCTTGCATCATTTCGTTCACTGTTGACCAGGCACCTGGTACACACTTGGACCTGTCCTGGCACTGTGGGGAACGCATAAGAAAATTACCTAAGCAGGATTCCTACCTTTAAGGCTCACTGTGACCACACGTGCCTGAGGCTGGCTTGCACCTAGCCACTTCCTTCCGAATTTCTGAGACCTAGTGGAAAGCCTGAGTCTGCACCTCTTTGAAAGCATGGTGAAGATTCTCTTGTTAGTGACAGGGCCCCAAGAGATGGATTCCTCTCTCCATGCTCATGTTTTCTTATCCAGAAAGTGAGGGTTAAAATACAGCCGGTGTCATGACCTGAGGTCAAGTCTATGAAGGGCTCAACATCACCAGGTCCATACAGTGCTCCCAAGATGGACGCTGTTGTAAAAGTTCTGACAGTTTTAGATTTGTTTCCCTTGCTTTTGATTCTGTCGCTTGACACAGAAGGGGAAAGACATACCACAAATGGCTTTTCACTTAACGGAGACTTACTAGTCACCACTGTGTACCAGGTGCTCTGTGGCTGAGAGAGGTACAGTAGTCTGTAAGGCTCCACCCACCCTTGTCCTCATTCCAGTTTAGAGGATGCCCAAGGATGGGCCCTGGCCACCTTTCTTGACTGCCTCCTGCGGCTCCCACCTCTCCCCAGTGTCTCCTGTCCCTAAGACTGGGGAAATGGGCCTTTCCCCACTGTGACCTGTGGGGATGGTCAGTGTAGCAGTGGGGGGTGCCGTGCTGTTACAGGAACACTCCAGGACTCTCTCCAGTCAGCAGATGTCGCCCTTTCCCTCACCTCAGAGGAGCCTGAGTGCAGCCTGGAGCCACACAGGACAGAATCCAGCTCTGGAGGCCACATGCCTACTGGGTGAGTGGCAAGAACAAAGCCTGACTACAATGGGCATGTTGGATGGGGAAAGAAACTGTAGTGGTAATATCTCTGACCCCAGTCTCCCAAATCCTGGAGGGTTCCTAAACCATGTCCTGGCACCCTAACTCACCCTTCCCAATCCTCCCTCCCTCCCTCCCTCCCTCCCTCTCTCTCTCTCTCTCTCTCTCTCTCTCTCTCTCTCTCTCTCTCTCTCTGTATGTTGTACATATGTGTTCATGTGGGTGTGGGCACATGTGTCTGGGGACACATGGTGTGAGTATGTATACAGGCCAGATGTTGACACTGAGTGTCTTACTTAGTTGCTCTGCACCTGGTTTTTGAGCCCCAGGATTCACTTGTCTCTGCCTGCCCAGACGTGCGGTTATGAAGATGCTCTGCCATGCGCCTGGCTTTTAAACGGGTGCTGGGACCTAACTCGGGTCCTCAGGCTTGCGTGCTGAGCACTTTATCTACTTCCAGCCCCTACCTTTTCCAGTTCTTTTTATCTGATGCACCTCAAAGAGCCACTGAGTTATCTGCCCACCCTTGAGCCCCAGCTACTAATGCTACAGCTGAGAGCCACAGGCCTCAGGGAGCTTCTAGGATGCAAATTGTTTTTCTTTGCTTCAGCTGGGGTTAGGCATGTGAGGTCTTGCCTTGGGACCTCCTTAGGCCGAGTTCAAAGCCTTGGTGAACCTGGTACTTCCCTGCTCCCAACTGTATCTGTGACCACACAGCAACACACAGCCTCCCTGTGACCCAGCCAGGCCTGGGCGTTTGCAGAATGCAAGGTCTGTCTTCAGTTTCTCCTGGACATCTCTCCCAGTACCTAGCTGTCCTCTCAACAGAAGCCCAACCGTTGCTTCCCCAGCCCCCTTCCTAGCAGCCACGCTGCTACCCACACAGTGCTTAAACCCACACTGTCTGTGTTTCCTCCTGCTTTCCCCCACCTCCACCCTCTGGCAACCCTCTCCAGCCCCCAGCCCCTCTTTCTGCCATCTGCTCTGAGCTGCCTCACTTCTTAGCTGCACGAGGGAATATTTTTTAAAAACCCAATTAAATGGAATCATTGTCCTACTTAAAGCCCCACGGCAGTCTCTCTTCTCCTTCCCTTCCTGAGGCTGACAGTGCTTGGCAGCGTGCTGGGCCTGCCTGCCTGACCTCGTGCCACACCCCCTCCTGCCTTTCTCATTACCTGGCTGCTGCCATCGGACTCGTCAGACTTGGTTTTGCTCTGGCAGCGGCCCCAGCCTTTAGATGTGCCTGCGGCTCTCACTTCTAGGATTAATGGCCTGACCCTTGCCTGTCACCGGCCCTTGGTGTAAAGATTGTCTTCTTCCCAAAGAGACCCTCCCTGGAAACTATTTAAAACGAGCTCCTGGTCACACTCTGCTTCACCACACACCACTATGAATGGTTTCTCTCCTTCATGTGTTAGTCTGCTGTTGATCTGTACACCCTTAGCCAAGGGCTGACAGATAGGAGGCCCACGAGACATCCCGAAGGAGTGAAGTGAATGGATGATGAGCCCATAGCTGTGTGCTGTGGCGGGGCTATCCTGGACTCATGACTGTGTGCTGTGGCGGGGCTATCCTGGACTGTTCTCCCCAGAAGCTGCTTTCGCTCAGCACCTGGTGGTCTGTCTGCATGGCTCCCCTTGCTGCAGCTTGATAGTTTCTCCCTGAGGACATTGGCACTGGTCCGTCTGGGGCCTATGGGACCCTAGGAAGCAGGATGCAGCCAGCTCTTGCCTGCCTATCAAGCCATCTCCAGCCACATTATGTCCCCACTTGTGTTTCAGAGTATCACCTAAGGCCAGTGCAGGGCACACGCCACCCTCAGCTGCCTATTCTGATGGGAAGAAAAGGAGGAGCAGTATCTCCTCCACCCTGGGGCTCAAAAAACTCTTCTCAGCCCTGGGCCACACCCCCCGGGCCAGACTGGGCACATCCCGAAGCTACAGTGTGGAACAGCTGCAGCCCTCAGCACTGGCTCCCCAGACCAGTAACTCCAAAGTGAAGAGAGCCCCGTCATTACAGATCCTGCACCTGGTAAGTCCCCAGGGCCCTGGACGATAGGGTATGGCCCTAGGACTGCAGTCTGTTGGACTGAAGGGTGCAAGGAGTGGCAGTGTTGAGGGTCCTTTCCTGGAGCCCAAGTCACAAAAGTGGGGACCTGCTGGTGTCCTCACAGCTGACTCATAGACTTGTGCTCACTGTGTGTGCAGTACCCCTTAATTCTGTTCTTCTCCCCACCACCTACTCTGTTCTTTCTCCTGCTCCCTCAAATTTGTTCCTTCTACTTCCTGGAGACTTCACGGCCTGGTTTCTTTAACCTTCTCCTTGGCCGCAGTGACTCTTTTAATCCAAACACAATTTCTTCAAAAAAATTATTTTCTGGTGTATGTGTGTGTGTGTGTTGCCTGCATGTATGTCTGTGCACCATGTGTATGTCTGGTACCCACAGAAGAGGGCATCGGATCCCCAAGGACTGGGTTATAAACAGTTACGTGCTGTCCTCTGGAAGAGGCATGTCTCCATTTCCCAAACACAATTCATTTCAGTCTGTATTGCTACAGCAGACTTTGACTGGCCCATCCATTCCAATGCTCTCTCTCATGTGCCCATGCCCTGTCTCATGTTCCTATGTCTTCTCTCATGTCCCCATGCCCTCTCTCATGTCCCCATGCCTTCTCTCATGCTATCTTTTTTGGGGGAGGGTGGGTCTTGGGCACCTGTGCCCCTCTTTTCAGCTGGAGAGCTCTTGCTCACAGCCTCACTTAAGTGCCAGATCCTCCTCTGTCCCCATACCTTCTGAACCAAAGCATCTCTGCTTGTCATAAGCTCCCGGAGCTATCAGGTAACTAGACTCGTCCTCACTCCCAACTGGAAGCATTCTGCTCTAAGGTGTGTCACGTCAAGTATGCCATCAGTGAGCCACACCCCCAGCCTCCCCTAAGGAAGTGTCTCCTAAGGTACTTAAGATCTTGTTCCTCCTGCCACAGCCTCTGAGTACTGGGGAGATTTCCCTAGTGGGGTAAGTGCTAACACAGTGCTAAGTTGTTGCTTTGGATGCCTGTGTAGTCTCATCTCTTGGAGCAGGTTCTACTGACTTTTGCTAGGCATCTGGACGCGCTAACCAAAGCTTGTATCTTTGCTTTCTTTGAGTGACTTCAGGTTCATGGTTCCAGCAAGTCCTATGTTGGGGACCCCTTTCCAGGCTGCTTTTCTCACCTGCAATATTGGACCTTTCCCACTAGGTGTCACCCTCTCATCAGCATCAGAAAGCAACTTCCTTCCAGAATCTCCATTCTCTGCTAGCGGGCAAGGGAGACCGGTCCAGCCTCTACCTGGTAGAGGGGTCAGGGGACCCTAGTACACCAAGCAGGTAAGTGTGGCACAAGAACCTAAAGGACAAACTCAGAGTTGCCAGTGGAGCTAGACGCTTAGTCCTTTCTTCCCTTAGCACCACAGGCATGAGCCAGTCTGTCCCTTTAAAAGGAAGTGAAGCAGAGTCGTGAGAAGTGACCTCTATGCTCTTGCCTTGTGCAATGAACACTGAGAGGCGTAGGTTTGCTGGAAGGTGGTGCTGGAAAGCTTGGAAGCCTTTCTCTCGGCTGTCCCAGGACATCCTAAAATCAACATATAGAGGTGTATTTTTTTTGGGGGGGTTGTTGTTGTTTTTTAAATCACAGCCAAAGATCTTTCTAAACACCTAGAAACAAGAATCCCCAGAGGCCCTTGGTTCCTGACCTCTCTGCCCAGGCCCTCTTACCTATCTGCTTTTACCCAGGGCTTCATGGAAAGACTTTGGGCTGGGGAGTGGAGGTGGGGCAGGTAGTTCTTGAAAACACTATATAAAATTTATATGTGTATATACATATATATGTATGTATACACACACACATACACACACACACATATACACACACACACACACATATATATATATATATATATATATATTTCCCTCTAATTCTCAGAGGTCTCTTCCTAAAAATGTTGGAAACCACAGTCCTTGCTTCAAGTCCTGAGGAGCTGCCAGCAAATGCAGTAACTGCCTGTCTCTAGCCTAGGAAACCCCAGCCTCTAGTGTCAGGTTCCTAAGCCAGAGGTGCAAGTCACCTTAGGGCCATCAAGGAGCTGGCCCTGGTTCCTGGCCCTATCTTACTGTCTTTGGTCTCTTTGTAGGCCAGCCAAGACCTTTCCCCATCGTGCCCTCAGCGTGGAAGATGTGGGTGCCCCTAGCCTGGCTCGCACTGTGGGCCGGGTGGTAGAGGTGTTCCCAGATGGCACAAGTCAGCTGCAGCTGCAACGACCCCCAGAGGGCACTTTTGGCTTCTGTGTGGCCTATGGCAATGGTCGTCGAGACTCAGGTATGCCCTTGGTAGCCTCAGCAGAGTACCCAGGGTGTGGTCAGGTTCCTTCTGGGCTTGGCTGAGCAATGGAGAAAGGCTCCCCTGGTCCCTCCAGAAGCTGCTGCTGTGGGGGGTTGAACTGGCAGATTTGATTGCACTGTCCCTCTGCTGTTCTGTGACATCTTGAAATCAGAGTCCTCAAGGCTTTTCCAGAGAAGCAGAGGAAAACTGCCTGTGCTTGCCAGTTCTGGGCTATTCCTTTGATGTGGTTGATGTATTTCAACGGCTCCCGGCCTCCAGCTGCTGGTGTGTCTGGGCATGTGGAGTGGGCCTGCCTGTCTGCAATCCTGTCCACAGCCCTCCCTCACCAGCTCCTCAGGGCTTTGTTTAGATGGATCCTGGCTCCAGTTGCCTGGCCGGGTTGCCTGCTGTGTGTCCTAACTCAATCCCACTGTCACTGAATTCTGACCAGTTCTTGGTCTCTCTGCATCCGTGAGTCCTTCATGGCAACCTGACTTGCCTAAAGCCAAAGCCTGTAGTCCAGAGTGCATTTGAGTACAAGGGACCTTGAAAGCTATCCACAGGCTGTGCTGTGTGAAGGTTGGGAGGTGTGCTAAGGGAGGGCAGGCAGAGGAAGAAGGGAAGGCGGGCAAGCCCAGGGCTGTGCTCCTGGGCCCTGCAGAGGAGGCTATCCTGCTCTTGAGTCTCCTGGGTCCTGGCTGGTTAACTGAGCAGGGACCCGCCTGCTGCTGGGACACAGCACAGCCTGTGTTCTTGCACCTGTCCTATTGCTCACTACCCAGCGGCTTCCAGGAAATATGTACATCAGGTGCCTTCTCATGTGCACTGTGGCTACTGGGGTTACAGCACCGCAGGGAGCACACAGACCCCTGACCTCACAGGCGAGCACTCCAGCTAGGCTGCTGGGCCAGTTCTAAAAGTTTGCTTCATATACTTCGTATTGTGACTGTGACCTAGGGAAAAGCACCAGGAAGCAAATGTAAACAAAGCAGGCATGGCAGGTGCCCCATAGACCACGTGAGATGACATGAGAGGAGATGGGACAAGAGGAGTCAGAGATCCTAAAGGCCATAACGTTGTCTGTTAGGGAAATGAGGAGGTCAGACTAGAGCTGAGTGCAGAGAGGCTGCAGGCTGTGCTGTCCTGCGGGACTTGGGGTTCCTCGCTAAGTAGGGCAGGGACCATCTACTGAGGGAAATTGTAGAGCAGAGGGTTGAGAAGACACAGTGGGACAAGGACCGGCACTAAACCGATTTCCACAGTCCAGGAGACAGACAAAATAGCAGGTGGTACTAGGGTGGAGATGGTGAGCAGGGACTTTAATCTGGCTGGTTTGCAGTTAATGTGACCTGAACTTCTTGGTGGGAGAGAGAGAGACAGAGAGAAAGATTGGGAACAGGAATGGGGTGGGCCTCCCCCAATCTGGACCTGGGGAGGGTCAGATGTTAGAGAACAAAGGGAGCTGACATTGGGGAACCAGACAGTGCCATCCAGGCTGTCTCCATGTCCCTTACTTGGATGGTCCAGATGGTGTCCCACTCTTGTGGCTGTATTTGCGGCCACCAGATATCACACAGGGATCTCACACTAAGCAGTGTGGTGGCTGCTGCTGTTCCCACCACAGGTCCTCCCCTCGCTGCTTAGGGCCACTTTCCCTGAACCTTGGAGGAGCCATGGCCTGGGGCTGCTCTGGCTCCTTGCTAAGCATCAGTCAGGATGCCAGCATGTGTCCCATCTCACACCACACCCACGAAAACAGCAGGCCCTGCCTTCTGGTTCTAACTGACTACAACATAGGCATCCAATATCCTTAACAAAGGCTGTCTCCAGCAGACCATAAATGCCAGAGTTGCCTTGCAGTCACGATTTCAGCTGGGAAGCCTACCCAAGTCTCCCCAAAATGGCTGGAGTGACGTCAGTGTCTGGTCTGGCTTGGCTACATTCTTCTGGGTTTTGTCATTCCTCCCCACCTGCCTCTCCTCCTGCACACCAAACACTTCTGTGGGTTCATGTCGGGAGGCAGGGGGTGGCTCCCTCTCTCCATGCCAACAGTGTGTAGACCCAGCAGGTAAGCTGTTCAAGCATCAGAGAAAGAAGATCAAGGATAGGGCAGGGCCCCAGTGGAAAAGCCATCTGTCAAAGGATGTCCGCTAAATGACACTTGGTCATTTCGCTACCGAGCCTCAATGGGAAGGCTCATTTTGGCCAAGAAGCACAGAAAAGAATATCCAGAATCCAGACAGGAGAGGAAGTGTGTATGTAGCTCAGATCAGCCAAATGGCCGCAAACTTTTAGGTTACTTGGTGAAGGAGTTGTATCCGTATACAGAGCCTGGCTTCTCTGGGACCCAGAAGCTGCAATAAAGGGTTCCCCCTGGTCCATGGGCAAGGTACCACTTTTCACAGTGCACGATGCTTCAAACCAGAATTGGAGGCACCAGACATCCGTGCTAAGCACCTGACTAGGAAGGGCCTTGGGGCAGTTGCTGTATTTCTCAGCCAGCTGGCGAAGGGTCCTCAAAATCCATTGTATTGTCAGTTCAGGAAAGTCACCCACAAAGACTGTCCCCTGCTGTTCTCCAGCAGGCTGGCTATGCTCACACAGCAGAACATGGTAGTGGGCTCCAGCCTTCTCCAGAGGAACTGCCTGAGTACCCTATCAGATGGGGGCAGCTGGCAGAGCTTGAGAGATGTCTGGCTCTCAGCTGGATACCCCAGTGCTGTGGCAGCAGTGGCTGGAGGCCTGCCTTCTCAGCCCAAGGCCTCATAACCTCTCCCACAAATGGATTTCCTGAGAGTAAGCCGTAAATGTGGGCAGAACGATCAATTTGGCTGGACTTTGGCCCAGATGCCCCCACTCCCAAGTGAGCAACTGTGTGAGTGATGGCTGAGGACAGGGCAAGCCCTGGACAGTACTGTGAAGCAGATTTGGTCTCAGCCACTTCTACCACTGTAGTGATACTATCCCCCACCTTGGCCTTTGGACTGATCCTGGGTCACTTGATCCACCAACTACATCTATTTATGAGTCCTAAGCAACAAACACAAGGCACACAGGACTTCATTTTTAAAATGACTTCCTTATCCTAAAAGCTGCCCTCAGAAAAGGGTAAGATCAGCTTATTCTTCCTGAACTGTGGATGAATAATGTCTTCAGGCATCATCTGCATGGATTTTCTTGTTTTGAAAAAGGCTGCAGAGAATGAGGTTACGCATGGAGAGGCAGGGAAGAGGAACATGTGACATGTTTCTATGAAGCCAGTTGTGTCACTGTGCCCTGTGTGATTTCTCACCCCCCTCTCCTCTCTTCCTTTGCAGGACTCTACGTGCAGGCCATGGCTGACCAGGATACTGCCAAGCTGTACTCGGGGCTGCTTGGGGTGGGGGATGAGATCCTGGAGGTGAACGGGGCCAAGGTTGCTGGGCTGGGCTTGGCTCACATCAAGGAGATACTGGCTCATATGGAGAGCTTGTCAGTCCGTGTCTTGAGACAGAGGCCTGTTCCCCGGTGACCCAGAAGTACTGTTGGCCCCATCAACACTCCCTTAGAATCCCGGACCCCCACACAGCAGGGAGGGCTGGAAATGTACTACTCAGAGATAATTTGTAGCTGGAAAATGCGGTTCGCAGATCAGGGTGGCATCTAGTTGTCTGGGCTGTGGCAGAGCTGCTCTGATCCGCCACATGCAGAAAGAGGTGAAGAGCCTGTTTGTACGTTCCAGTTATGCAGATCTGGGGAAAGAAAATAATGGTCATTTTCCATGACAGAAGCAGGAGCAACAGGATGTTTCCCTTTGTTGGAGAGAGAGGAGAGCGAATGACTGTCTCCTTGGGTTGATCCCTGAGAGCTGGCCTCACGCCCTGGTCATACTCACTGAAAGGTCTCCTCAGTCCCCAGCACACCAGAGACAAGTGGCCACATCGGCCTTGTTCCCCGGCTCTTTCAGCTGTGGCTTGCCTGGTTTCCCTGTGACTGCACCTTTGCTCCTGATCCAGAAGGGGCTCAGTGTCCTGGCACAGCACGGCAGCCGGAAGTGCAGGTTCCAAACCAAGTGCTGGGAAGTACGGCTGTCTATGGGTATGTAAACATCCGAGAGGTTCTGAGCCAGAATGTTTAGAATTTCTAGGAAATTTTTATGATCAACACCAAGTAGAAAAAAAATGAAAGTACTGCCATGGTACTGAGGGTGCAGGAGTGGAGGCCAGCCCAGCCAGCCCTTTGCCTCCACCCCTGCCTAGACTGTGGCTGCTGCAGCCTGGCCTGGGCAGGCCTTGGTCTTTGTTCTCTTGTCCAGCTTGGAGACAGGGCTGCAGCTGGTGTCTGGCTGTCCCCCAGCTGCAGGATTCCTGTCCAGACCTCCCTGGTGGCAGCTGTGGGTGGGCAGCAGGCAGGGAGGCTGTGCACTGGGGGTGACCATCCCACCTAGGCAGAGCCTGCCTAGCTTAGAGCCTGCTCAAGGGTTCAGGACTCCATAGATGTATGGACAGGTGTCAGTCTTAAATTATTAAAATAAAAGGCAGAAGCTGCTTCCATTGGAGTTCCTGACTTCTGTGTTCTCTTGACCTTCATCAGTCCTAAGAGATCTGGGGCAGGAGCAAAGAGGCACAGGTATGGCCAGAGGGCACTCAGAGGGGAAGTGGGGGGCTGCAGAAGTAGGGTCACAGCCAGGGTAGATGCAGAGCTCTGTAGTCCTTGAGTCAGCAGAGGAACCTGGCAAGGCCGAGGATGGGAAAGAACATGGACAAGAATGTTGGCTAGGTGCGTTGAGGGTGGAGTGGGCAGCTCATTGCTAGTTTGGAACTTGCCATGGTGCGAGCTAAGGTTAAAAAATGCAAAACGGGCTGGAGAGATGGCTCAGTAGGTAAGAGCACTGGCTGCTCTTCCAGAGAACCTGGGTTCAATTTCCAGCAACTACATGGCAGCTCAGAACTGCCAGTTTCAGGGGATTTAACACCTGCACACAGATATACATGCAGGCAAAACATGAATGCACAGAAAATAAATATGAAAAATTGTATTTTTTTTAAAAAAAAGCAGCTTTCATCTAGATTGGGCTGACATGAGTGTGGTGGGCAGCTTTAATGGGACAAGGAAGACACTGAGGGAGGCCTGGGCCTGTGGAGAGGGGACAGTGTAGCCTCAGCCTGGGAGGCTCAGCAGAGACAATTAAAAAAACCTGTTGCTGCTGCCCCAGGTGGGAAAAGAGGGGGAGGGAGAGACATGGGGGAGTGTTTCAGAATCCCAAGAATGCAAGATAGGTTGGCCAAGGCTACCCCAGAAACTTCAGGGTATAAAGAGGGTACTGAGGCACCCCAGAGATAAATCTGCCCCCAATCTCTCCTCCACAGAAACAGCATCCCCTAGCAGGAGACTACAGCCATGGGGGACCCTGGCAATCCCTAGAGCTATTTCCTAGCCTGGAGCGACAGCTGGAGAAATGTCACCCTGGAAAAGGCATCAATAGCAAAAGTCACCTGTGTTCTGTGTGGCAAGGTCATTTGTCTTCTGGACAAAGGCAGTGAGGGCCTGAGGCTGGGAGATGCAGTCCTGCCGGGGATGGCCATGCCCTTGTGTGTCCTGCTTAGTGTTTAAAAGGGTCCTCTTAGGAACATCCTGCTTCCTGTCCTTTCAGCTCAGTGCCACCAGCCCTGTCTGCCTGTCACTCTCTTGTCATTCTCTAGTCTTCCCCTACTTTTCCTTCCCCATTGCCAGAGAAGGAGAGAACCAGGATGTGAGAGAGAATGTGCAGGGCAGCGGAGGCTCTCCAGCCTCTGACCTGGGATCTGAGGCACCCACTGTGGCCTCTGCTCTGGCCTGGAATAAAGCAACGCCGAGTTCCCTGACCGTGTGCATGGCGGGAAGGGGCTGCTTTCTCCAGCATCTAGTCTGATCTCCAACATCTCCTTTACCTAGAGAGCTGCTGGCCTAGGCCCAGTCCAGCCCTTCTCTAAATACTATGCCATCAGACCCTTCTAGAACTAAGTTAGTTGGCATAAGTCAGGTCTGGTGCAGGCCAGAGGGGCAGGGGAAAATGAGGAAGACTTCATCAACACACAGTACAAGGTGGGGCAAGAGCAGCACACCACCTGGGCAGTGCCCCTGAGGGCCTGCCATGGTACAGCATGGTGCAGAGCCAGAGGACTGACGATGGGAAGGGGAACAGTGCACCCAAGCAGGGGTCTGTGAATGGGAACTTGCAGTGAGAGCGAAGACACTCAGGCATTAAAAATACACACCCTGGGCAAAAGACATGGGTTCTCCTGAATAACCTGTGTCCCTTACGCTCACAAATGGCAGCTGAATCAATTTTGGCCTCAGACGAGCCAATCTCCTGAGGGGTTGTAGGTCAGGGATGGGTGGAGGTGGGAGAGGACCTCAGAAGGCACTATTGTTAATCAAGCCTTGCTTCTGCTTCCAGGAAGAGGACACAGGGTGACCCTAAGGTGTGCCTCTAACGTTGCACAAGATCTGGCAGGAGCTGCTAGCAGCATTCCTACCACTAGGCACGATGGGTACTGGTTCACCTTGGAGTGTACCAACGTGTGCTGTAGGCCTTGTGGCTAGGAGGTAACTGTCATCCTGCCAGCCAGCCAGCGAAGCTGCTTTCTAAGACAAAACAGTAGCGTGAAGTGCAAGTTCAGCAAGTCCAGGTGTCCCTGAGAGTCTGGGCAGGCCACAGGCTAGTTGTCAGCTGCATCTTCAAGGCCACGGGCTGCTGAGGAAGGTCCCCAGAGGGCCTGCTTCTGCCAGGCTGAGGATACCACAACCTGTGTGCAGTGACCTGGATGAAGATCTCAGTTTGCTCGAGGATAATGCAGTGGAGGATGAGGAAGGGGCTCCTTGAGAAAAGGCACTGTAGGAGGCACCAGGCCCGCTGGGGGTGAGGGGTGGGTGCTGACTGAAGCTGAGCTGGGCCACCACACTGGGCCCAAGTGTGTGTGCAGAGATGAGCATTGGGTACATGGTCCCTAGACCTTAAGTAGGTTTGGGAGCCCCAGGAGGCATGGCTCAGATTTCTAAGTTAGGGGTTCGGGGGCAGGCAGTGTGCCACCCTGATTTACTGACGTTTACAAGGTAGGGTGCTGTACTTCACTTTCAGCTTTGAGGTCCTTTGGGAGAAATGAGGTTCAGCTTGGCACCATCTGCAGGAGAGGCAGTGTTTCGGACCCTAGTAAACATGGAAAGCGGGGTGTGTTGGGAGGAAGGGTTGGAAAACAAAGAGTGCCTCCCACAGAACAATGAATGACAAGTTCTCTAGCGCTGTCACCTTGGACTGAGTTGGTGGAACTGATGAAACCAGCCATGGTTTTTGGAGGAGGACATCTCTTGCTCTAGACCCAAGTCACCAAGAAGCCAGAGAGCTAGAAGCAGATGTGCAGACACATCTGGACTTGCAGGCCCCTCCCAGTGGCTCAGGGAAGGGGGCTAACCACTGTGGGCGTTCGCCCTTTCCCTAGGTTCCAGCTCCACACATGCATTTATCCTCTCAGTCCGTGTAGCTGTGGCCTTTGCTGGGCTGCCATTCCACCTAGTCACTGCCTGGCAACCTTTACAAAGACTGGAGAAGTGTCTCTCCCGGGCAGCAGACCATGACGCTGCATGCTGCCTGGCATTGCCCCCCCCCCTTTAATTCTCACACAATCGTGCAATCAGGGACTTTAGACTGTGACTTTCTTCGGTGGAATTACGCTTTAGACTTACCTGGCAACAACTGCTCCGGCCTGCTGCACCTGCCCAGGCCATTTCTTCTGTCCGCAGGCTCACTCTGAGGCTGTTCAAAAGGCTACCGTCCCCGAATCCCTTCCCACCATGCTCTGTGACGTCTCTTTCCTATGGAGCCAGGGCACCTGCTCAGAAATGGCAATAGCCCTTCCTTGGCAAGCTCTGCCCAGCTTGCAAAGGCTGTGGGTTTGGCCAGGTCACTGTGCTGGGCCCGAGGAAGGGAGCTGCTGGGACTGGCTCAGATACTGTACCCCTGAAGCCAGGACTCAACAGCTGCCCTGCCAGTTCTGGAGGGTATCCGGGGCTGTTCTGCGGATGCCCAACCACCTGCCAGGCCCGCCTTTGTCTCGTCCTTCTGCAATCTGGGCACAGGCCTCTATCGCTGCTTGGGGCTGCCCTTGGGGCTCTGGCCAGGTGCCAGGTATTAAGGCCAGGCCTGTTCTGCCCTTTGGGATGCCAACACCTCCAGAATGAAGTCAGCTATAGCTGTGAGATAAGGCAAATCAGCATGCCATGGGCTACAAGAAATGCCAAGGCAGGGGGCCCATCCCCACCTGGGGCCACAAAGGCTTCTGGGGAGGGTCAGCCTTAACACTGTGATTCCCCAAATTCACCAGCCTCCACCCAGAGCTGCAGTTAGATTGGGAGGAAGAAATGGGTGTGGCGGGAGCTCGTGCTACTGTTGGCCTCTGGGACACATCAGTCTCCAGGTTTTTCTGGGTCACTTTAAGCAGTTGGGTTCACTGTTCTTATAGACAAAAATCCAAATAGCAGTGTCTTAGTTAGGGTTTCTATTGTTGCATTGAAGACACCATGACCAAAAGGCAAGCTGGGGAAGAAAAAGTGTTTTTGGCTCACACCTCATGTTACTACTGTTCATCTTTGAAGGAAGTCAGGGCAAGAACTCAAACAGGGCAGGGACCTGGAGTCAAGAGCTGATGCAGAGGCCATGGAGGGTGCTGCCTACTGACTTCTCATATGGCTTGCTCAGCCTGCTTTCTTATAGAACCCAGGACCACCAGCCCAGGCACAGAAACACCCACAATGGGCTGGGCTGTCACTATTGATCACTAATTAAGAAAATGCCCTACAGCTGGATCTTAGGGAGGCATCCTCTCAATTAGGTTCCCCTCCTTTCAGATAGCTCTAGTTTGTCTGTCAATGGACACAGATTAGCCAGCACAACCACTGAGGCTGACTTCCTGAACTCCTGAACCAGAATTATTATTTTGGGTATCCGAGGCTGGCCTTGAACTCACCGAGATCCTTGGTCTCGACCTATGCAACCATGCCCCGGTCTGGATCCGTTTTCCTGACTTAACTGACTTTAATGAAGTCTCTGAGACACAGAAGACCAAGGCAACTGACACTGAGGAGTTCGGTGTTTTAGGAGCTGGGAGGTGGCTAAGTCAGTGGAGTGGTGTGTAAAGCGTGAGGACCAGTCTCCGAACCCACAGTTTTTAAAAAGCCAGCGATGGTAATGGATGCTTGCAATCCCCGGGCTGGGAAGGCAGAGGTGGGAGGAGCCCAGGAGTTTGCTGGCTAACCAAGCCCCAGCTTGGAAAACTTGTTTCAAAACCAAGGTGGCAGGCTACTGAGGACCAGTATCCATATCCATGTCAGGTTAGGAGACAGTTTAGTGAACACCCATTTGCCATCCCTGAGCTCAAACTTGCAATTTTTCCCCTGAAGAAAAGCCTGTGGTCCACTCAAACTTGGTGCCAGCTGTATCCTTGAGGGAACTTTTATCAGTACAGGAGGTTGAACTTGCACACACAGTAGGCAGGCATCTACCTCCCAATTGTTATGCCCCTCTTCCTGCCTTTTTTTTTTTTTTTTCTGATACAGGATTTCACTTTTGGCTGTCCTAAAACTGGCTCTGTAGATCAGGCTGACCTCAAATTCACAGAGATCAGCCTCCCTGGTGCTGGAATTAAAGGTGTGCACCATCACTAGATATCCCTAGCCTTTTTTTCTACATTAAAGTTTTATGTTTATTTACATAGTTTGTATGTGTGTAGGTGCACATGTGTCATGGCACCCATGTGAAGCTCAGTACCTGGGCTCCCAGGATTGGACTAGGGTCGTCAGGCTTGATGGCAAGCGCCTTACCACTACACCATTTCATATTTCTTCCCTTGGGGAGCAGGGAGAGATAAGGTCTCATTAAAGTGGCTTAGGCTGATCTTGACTTTGAAATCCTCTTGCCTTGGCTTTCACAATAGCTGGGAATTAGAGGCCTTTGACACTAGACTGGTGGTTAATTTCTTTTTTAAGATTTATTTTGGGCCGGGCGGTGGTGGTGCATGCCATTAATCCCAGTACTTGGGAGGCAGAGGCAGGCGGATCTCTGTGAGTTCGAGACCAGCCTGGTCTACAAGAGCTAGTTCCAGGACAGGCTCCAAAGCTACAGAGAAACCCTGTCTCGAAAAACCAAAAAAAAAAAAAAAAAAAAAAAAGATTTATTTTGTGTGTTGGGAGATGGTAATAACATGCCTTTAATCTCAGTATTTGGGAAGGAGGCAGAGGCAGGTGAATCTTTATGAATTCAAGGCCACCTTGGTCTACAAAGTGAGTGACACAGCCAGGGCTACAAGGAGAAACCCCATCAAGTAAAACAAAAGCAAAAAAAAAAAAAGACTTTTTTTTAATGTATATATGTGAGTGCCTGCATGTATGTATGCATGCTTGGTGCCCAAGAGGTCGGACCCCCTGAAAATGGAGTTATAGGCAGCTGTGAGCTGCCATGTGGGCGCTGGGAAAAAGAGCACAGGTCTCTGCAGGAGCAAATGCTCTCGCTGCTGAGCCCTCGCTCCAGCCTCATGCTGGTGCATTTCTAGTAGCTTCATGCAGTCTGCAAGCCTACGCCTGTAATTCCAGCTACTTAGGAAGCTGAGGCAGGAGGATTGAAATTCTGGCCCTCCTGCTCCATCTTCCTAAGGGCTGGGATGACAGGCAGATACCACATCTGGACTGCAGGCAGGCACCACATCTGGACTGCAGGCAGGCACCACATCTGGACTGCAGGCAGGTACCACATCTGGGTTGCAGGTAGGCATCACATCTGGACTGCAGGCAGGTACCACATCTGGGCTGCGGGCAGGTACCACATCTGGACCGCAGGCAGGTACCACATCTGGGTTGCAGGTAGGCACCACATCTGGGTTGCAGGTAGGCACCACATCTGGGTTGCAGGCAGGCACCACATCTGGACTACAGGCAGGCAAGCACCACATCTGGTCTCACGTGGTACCTGGGATTGAGCCCTAGACGCTGTGCATGCCAGGCAAGCACTCTACCAACTTTGCTGCATCTTTAGCGCCCACAACTCCTAATTCTGCTCTTCTAGCAGCTGCCCGCTTTCTCTGTTCCCAGGCAGATGTCTATGTCAGTATTTTTAAATTGTTTATTTAAATCTTTTTTAAAAAAATTATTTATTATGTATACAATATTTCTGTCTGTGTGTATGTCTGCAGGCCAGAGGAGGGCACCAGACCTCATTACAGATGGTTGTGAGCCACCATGTGGTTGCTGGGAACTGAACTCAGGACCTCTGGAAGAGCAGGCAATGCTCCCAACCACTGAGCCATCTCTCCAGCCCCCTTTATTTAAATCTTTTACATATATTTTGATCATACTTTCCCTCCCCCAACTTCTCCAAGATCTTCCCCACCTCCCTTCCCTACCAACTTGTTCTCTCTCACTCAAAAAAAAAAAAAGTCTAAACAAACTAAAAAGAGAAAGGGAAAAATAAAATAGTAAGACAAAAAAATACCAAAACAAGAATCACACAAAACAGGCAGGAGAGATGGCTCAGGGCTAAGAGCACTGACTGCTCTTCCAGAGGTCCTGAGTTTAACTCCCAGTAACCATGTTCTCTATTGAGATCTGGTGCCCTCTTCTGGCATGCAGGCTGGCATGCAGGCATACATGCAGGTAGAACACTAAAATAAGAAAGAAAAATTACACAAAACAATATGGAGTCCATTTTGTGTTGGCCAACTACTCCTGGGTATGGAGGCTGCCTTGGAGTACAGATGATATACACACTGACACTCCACATAAGAAAAATGATTTCTTTCCCTGACACTTAGCAGGTATCCATTGCAAATAGCTCCCTTCATATGTTAGTAATTATGTGTGCATATACAGAGGGCAGAGAATGTGGTCAGGTGTCCTCCTCTACCTGTCTCCTTTATCTTCTTTAGACAGGTCTCTCCCTGAGTTTAGAGCTTGCCGGATTTCAGCTAGGTTGGCCAGCAAGTCCCAGTTATCCTTGTCTCCATCCAACCGCAATACTGAGGCTACAGACATGAGCGGTCGATCTATAGGCATGAGCAGCTGGCCTACAGACATGAGCGGTCGATCTATAGACATGAGCAGCCGGCCTACAGACATGAGCAGTCGATCTATAGACATGTGAAGCCGGCCTACAGACATGAGCAGCCATACTCAACTTTTATCTGAACTCAGGTCCTCCTCCTACACAGTAAATGCCTTCTCCACTGAGCTGTCTCTCCAGCTTCCATATGCTCTATCAATTAGTGCAGACGGGGAAGAGTGATAACCTGTATTTCTGTGCGAAGACTGAGAACAAGAACCAGAGGGCTGGGGGTGTGGTAGAGCACCAGCCTCACACGGGTGGGGACCTAAGTTCAATCCTCCATTAAAAAAATAAATAAACAAAAGAAAATAGAAAGAAAGAAGCATCCAGGACAAAGGTGTGGTGTCGTCATCTTGCTTTAATTCACAATCCTTTTACATGGCTGCAACACAACTTCAAGAGCAGGAGTAAGAATGTGAGCAACACCTCAAGAAGTAAGAACACTGCTGTGTGTGGACGGCTAGTTATTTTACACAAGTAGGTTTTACAAGTTTTCAAGTGTGTAGTGTCATCAAATTTTAGGATTATCAAAGCAGGGATGACTCTGGGAATGTTTCCCTGCAGATGGAGTCTCCAGTGCAGCGGCAATGGTCCTCAGTGGCGTGCACTGGACCCTGGGGTGGGGGTGCTAGCCTCATCTCTAGACTTAATGATTCCACAGAAAACACAACTCTCATAAGTTTTGTTATTTTTCGAGACAAGGTTTCTCTGTGGAGTCCTCCCTGTCCTGGAACTCACTCTGTAGACCAGGCTGGCCTCTAATTCACAGAGATCTACCTGCTTCTGCCTCCCAAGTGCTGGGATTAAAGACATGTGTCACCACTGCCTGACTCTAACAAGCTTCTTAGCCTGTGAGAGCCACCATATAAATCTACCTGGGGCAGAGGTGACAAAACTGTAGTCCCAGGGATCTGGCTCACTCTTACCATGCTGTGGGGAAGCATGACCTGGAAGTCACCAGGTAAAGTTCTGACCCTGACCCCATACATCCTATTTGAAAGTAAAATTTAGTAAAGCTATTTATCCTTAAAAAATATATAAGGGTTTATTCCTTACTATTTTGTCACTTACATATTCTAATTCTGAATGATACCAATCTCTGATTAAAATGAGCCAGGGAAGCTACTTCCACTTATAAAACTCAAATCTACCTCATCTACAGCACGGTTCCTTTGTCCTTTTCCTAGATGGCCCTCATATGTGCTAGCATGGTCCAATTAGGAAAAAGGCAGAGGGAGCTGAAAACACTTGCCAAAGCTAGGGTGTGACTCAGTGGCACTCAGTGTGCTGCATGTGTGAGGTCCCGGGTTCAATCTCGAGCCATGCCAACAGCAAAAACAGAAAAACACAGAAAAAAAAAAAAGCAACTCCAAAGGCTCATCTGTGGGTGGCTGGCTGCCCTCACCCCAGACAGCCAGGGTACAGACACTCTGCTCTCCCCAGAATAAAGACACCTGCTTCTCCCAGGACAGACCTCGGCTTCTGGGTCCCGCTCACTGTTCACAAACTGATTCCAGCTGGATCTGCATTCCGTTGAGCTGGAATGAGAAGGCTGATCTTGGTCCCACCCCAGGGCTCATGAAAGCTCAGATGGAGCAGGGGTTGGCTTCCATCAAGGCAAGGGGGCAGGGCCCAGATATCTGGTCAGCAAACAATGAAGCTGGGTGGTCTATTTCTAACGGCCCCTAAGGACCAAGTGGCCTTTCAGTAGATGATTCTTAACCATAGAAAACAAACTGTAAAATATACTTTCTCATAAAGCTCTGGCTGCAGTTAGCCACCCAGGTCCATGAAATATTTGTGCAAAAGCCCAGCAGTGGGGCAGGCGTTGCCTGAGCAGCTAGTATGCACAGCTAGTATGCACAGCTAGTATGCACAGCTGGTATGCACAGCTAGTATGCACAGCTGGTATGCACAGCTAGTATGCACAGCTAGTATGCACAGCTAGTATGCACAGCTGGTATGCACAGCTGGTGTGCACAGCTAGTGTGCACAGCTAGGGGAGAGCATTTCTGGATTAAGGTGAGAAGAAAAATAGCACCAACATGTTAGCTGAAGCAGGGACACGGGGAGCTACATGTGCGCGTGCACACACAGAGACACACACACACACACATGCACGCGCACGTACATGCACGCATGAACTCTTTTCCTCCTTTCTCACCCTGCCCTAGCAGCTGACATGACAGAGGCTGTAGCATATGGCAAACCTTCAAATGCAGCCAGCCAGTCAGCAGCCACCTGAATGAACGGGCACCACACAGCTCCCAGAGCTTCGATGTTTGTCCCAAGGCAAAACACAGCAGGGTGAGGGGTTGAGTAGAAGTTAGCCAAGTCTGAGTTCTGCTACCAAGGCCAGCGTTGAGTGCTCCTGCCCGCAGTGCTACTCTTCTGATGGCCCTCTGCCCCTTGTTTCACTGAGTCTACAGTGACAATGATGGCAGAGGTGGCTCTTTCACAGCTTCATTCCTGTCCTGTGTCACAGCCCAGCTGCCCAGGTCACAGCAGCTGTTTCGCTCCAAACTCACGCTTTTCTGGGTTCAAAACCAGACAGCAAAGTGGCCCAGTGAGCTTTAATAAGAAACAGGTGACAGTGGCATCCATATTTATATACAACAGGCCAATGTCCATCCTTTTTTTCCTTTAGAAAATGTACATCTATATATTTGTGCATGTGCGCACACCCACAATACAGCACAAATGCAGAGGTCAGAGGATAACTTGTGGGAGCTGAGTTCTCATCTTCCGCCAGGTGGGTTCTGGGGATCAAAGCCAGGTCACCTGGTTTGGCAGGAGGTGCCTTTGCCAGTTCGCCAGTCCCCACTGCGGCACTCTCAAGAGTGAGATCATTTTCAGGGTTAATGTGGGAGTTGAGTACAGGCAGTTGGACACTCCAGACAGACTACCTCCATATCTCACCAGCCCCTCTCAGAAGCGAAGCTAAAGGGAAGATCCTATGGCTAGATCTCGGTGGCATGGTACGGTCTCTTGACGGGGAGTCTTCCCTTCAGGAACTGTGTGGGGTGGGCACAGTGATGGAGAGCTGATACATTTTGGAATTCTTTTACATTTATTTATTTATTTATTTATTTATTTATTTTTAGAGAGAGTTTCTATGTAGCTTTGGAGCCTGTCCTGGAACTCGCTCTGTAGACCAGGCTGGCCTTGAGCTCACAGAGATTCCCCGTCTGTGCCTCCCGAGTGCTGGGACTAAACATGCGCCACCACCGCCCAGCACATTTGGGAATTCTGATGCTGCCTTCTCTCTACTTTTGATGGAAAAAGCATACTTTTTAACAATAAACAAAAATCCATCGTTCCTACAAATCTGGGAGGGGAGGCTGCACAGTGGGAGAGGGGTGAGGGAAATGGCATGCTGCACCCCACATTTTAAACTTGCTTTCCAGACCCTCCATTTCTGCTTTGTTCACAGATTCACTGTGTACACAAGGTGAAGCCAAACGGCACCGAGTCTACAGAGGTGAGCTCATTCCTCCCGTGAGCTCTGGGTCTGCAGGCGCTAAGAATGCCTTCTGGTCTCACTCTGTGGGCAGAGAAATTACCAGAAGAAAAACCTTGGCTGCAGCACCTTTCCTTACAGAAGGTAAAACCCTCGACAGAGACAGACTCCTGCTGGAGTCGGACTGGGTTTCTCTTCACAGCCCTTACTCGCACGAGGTGAGAAGGCAGGGGAGTTGCCAACTTGTTGGCTACCAGACCCACCAGTCTGTTTAACTCTGGCTAAAAGCAGAGAATAATGGGCAAGTTGCCAAACTTCCTGCTTCAGCTCTAGCGTGAATTCTGAACTGAAGGAAAATACAACCCGCGTGCTCAGGCACATATGACAGTCCCTGTGCTCACGGTCTGGAGCATGCCCAGCATTGTGACTTCCCAGCCCAAATAAAGACAAGACCCGAAGTGTGGGCAGAGAGCTAAAGGTAATTTGGTTTTCCAGCTGGATCTGCACTTTGGCAAATGCTCTCCATGGATCATCCTCCATCTCACCCCCAATCAGTTAAGTAAAGTGTTCTTCCAGTAAACACGCTGAGCTCTTTCTGCTATCCAGCATCTTCTGCCAGTTCCTTAACCATGATGGATGTGAAATCAAGTGCAGAAGGCTGGGGTGAGGGGCATCTGCAGGAGACACTCCTGAGCAGTGTGGGGTACCCTGCTGCCTGCCCCTTCCCTGTTCTAGGACACACAGTGGAAGAACCCCTTCAGCTCTGGGTCACTAAGGAAGAAAGCTATGTCCTTGTTTTCTTTGCCACAATTTTAAAGGAGCCCTGGCTCAGAAGTGACAAAAGGATGGTCCTGGACTAGGCCAGCTGCTGCGGGAGGATGTGGCTCAGGAACGGACACCAGCGTATGGAGTTGGCTTTCTTTCTACATACTCCACTTCAGCACCAGCCTGTTTCAGGTCTACAACGCTGTTCAGCAGATAAATCAGTGAGGTCCACATACCAATTCAAAACAGATACAATAAAACTAAGCCCACAGTCACAAAACTTCATCCCTGAACTGATGGAGGAATCCTACTAAAGCAGTGGGCGTTTCTGAAAGGGTCCGAAGGACATTCTTCTAGGAGCAGAAGAACATGGCTTTAAACAGGGTAATTTTAATTCTTTGACTGCTCACGGCTTTGTAATGTGGAGTGTGGGTACAGTACTCAGACAAGGCCCACATTGACTTTTAACAAAAGGCTTCTATATTTTAATGCAAATCTAAGGACTATCTGTGGTCTAAGTTCACAGAAGACTATTCAAACCTTAAGATTCCATGAAACATAAATAACACAGAACCCTACATTGGAGCCCTTTGTAATATTCACATTTTCCCCAATCTGAAAAGAAATAACATCTCTGTATCCAACACCGGAGCTGAATGTAAACGTGGTGCTGACAATCCTTTTGGTTTTACAAATCTTCTTTAGCTTTCACCAATAGGTAGATTTCCTTACCTATCATGATCCTAAACCAGATAAAATATCCTTCTTTTAAAAACTGTTACAAATATTTATTTAAAAGTGCAATTTAAAGGTTAGCTGGGCAAGCACATCATTGGGAATAACAAAACAAAAAAGGGATCCAAAAGCCAAAAATCCCAAGGAATATGAACAACTCAGGATTTTTTTAAAGTTGGCGTGCTAAGGAATGCACAGAAAGGCAAAGCAAGGGAGGTCAAAGGTCAAACTCTGTCCAGACGCTGCTCTTCCCAGCACAGAAGATGACTGAGTGGCAGCCTCCTTTGTGAAGGGTAGGCTCTGAGTCTGACAGCGACTTTAATACCAGACTAATGCATCAAGGACATTATAAAAATCCTCCATATATGTGTTCATCGGAAGCATCGAAAAAGTCACCCGAAGATTGAAGTTTAGTGTCAGCAGCTCTCACAACTTCAACCCAATAAACCCTCTGTCGTGATGGAGTCAAAGTGTCACTTAGGGAACAAAGTATCAAGTTCCCTCACCCACCCATGCTATTACAGAGTAAGAGTTGTCTGACCCAGACCAGCCTTTGTGTGTCAGGACAGTTTCTGCATAAATGTAATAAATGCCTGACCCCTCCCCCTCACTCTGAGCACAGTCAGAATAAAGGCACCAGGGGAGAAGGCGTGTTTCACCCAACCGAGTGCTGCTATGCTGCTCAAGGCTGTGTGCAGGGGTGCTCTAACATGCAGCTGCATCTCTGGGGAGCAATCCCTGGGACAGGCAGCAGGTCTAGCTGGCTTCTTGGAGATACTGACTTCATAAATCTGGACCAACACGGGCTGCTGTTCTCAACTGCTCCCGTCCATTAAAGCCATTTGTCCTCGGCACCTCCAAACCCCCAGGGATTTCACTATTTCCTGTTGCTTAGCCCTGCCACAAACACACCTGGAAAAGCAATTTAACCTCAGCCCTCACCCAGCAAAGTGAAACACTGCATTTCTGTCATGAACGGTTTCTGAGCCTCTGTCCTCATCAACAGCCAGCTCTCAGGGGCTAATACAACAGCTGTGGGAAACATCCATCCCCAAATGCCTCATTCTTGCCAGGTTTCTTTTGAAGGGACGACAGCACCCATCTAAGAAGGGCAAGGGTCTGAGCAGAGGGAAGGGGCTGCCAGAGACCAGAAAAATGAGCAATAAGTGGGGCTGTTATTTCTTCTGATGATTTTGAGTCTTCCTCGAGGAGCGAGGTCCAATAAGGCAAAGCAGTGGCTAGCTGTCCCAGAAAGAATGGGCAGCTGGGGTTTCTGCTATCCAGGCGGGAGTGTGGTCACCTGTTTCCTCTTCCAGCCTTGCCCTTCCAGTGCTGGGAGAGAGGGCTGTCTCAGTGGTGGAGTCACACAGGAAGCAGGGCAGAGGCAAATCTCTGGGAGAGGAATGTAAGTGGCGGAGTGCTTGCTTCTCCTCTCCCCTAGGTCCGAGTGCAGGAGGGCCTGAGGAGGGCCGATGACATCACAGCACCAGGAAAAGGATCAGCACAACCAACAGGACCGCGAAGAGGATGGCTATGGCACACCATTGGCGCCGATCTGGAAGGCAGGACACAGAAGAGGTGACCTCCCGGGATCAGGCACTCCCTCCCTGAGACACAGGTACCCAAACATCTCAGAAGCAGAGGAGGAACAGAGCAGATCCTGTCCTGATGCCAGAGACCACTCCGGGCTCCCCATGCTGTTCTGCCTGGAGGCTACACTTCAGGCACGTCTATAACCCTGCCAGTAAGTGCAGGCTGAGTCCCAGCCTTTAGCTGGAGGCCGTGGGTCTTAGTTTTCTGCTGGTGGTCTATACACCAGTGAAAAGGTGGCTGGCACTTCGTGACAACCTGCTTTAATCTCCCAGAGAAGGAACAGAATTCAGCAGTGAGTACCGTGAGAGAACGGAAAGGAGATGAAAGTCATTGCTGGTCACCCAGGAAACAGAGAGCCGAGAAAGCACTCCCATAACAGAGAATAATTAATTCCAGATCACACCTATAGTCAGGTAAGATTACTTAGCCAGTGACTGTGTTCAGATGCCTTATACAGTGTATCTGTGACTGAAAGCCAATGTCTTCTGAAACCTTCATCCCTACCAACAGCTGTGAACAATTGCACAGGATGCAGAGCGGCTAGACTTCCGCTGTATGGATGAGAGCATGGAAGCCCTCTCCAGACAGAACAGATAGGCCCAGGGATGCTTGCCGCAGCCCACAATCCTGGCAGTCTATATGACAGCTGCCCACAGGGCCCTGTGATGGCTAAGTAACAGCTGAGCCACATGCTTGCTGGGAATATCATTTTAGGTGTGTGACCTTTGTTTATGTTGCATTTGTTTAACTCTGTGAAGCTGTGATTCTTTGCCTGTCTAAACACCGGATGGTGGAATAAAGATCTGTATGGCCAATAGCGAGGCAGAAGCAAGGATAGCAGGCAGAGAGAATAAACAGAGGAAAAAAATGGGAGAAGAGGTTCTGAAGAAGTAGATAGAGGAGGAGGAGGAGATCAGGGTCCAGCCATCCAGCTACACAGCAATCCAAAGTAAAAGACTTACAGAAGAGAATGGGAAAAACACAGAGCCCAAAGGGTAGATGGGGTAATAAAAATTAAGAAAAGCGGGCAAGAAACAAGCCAAGCTAAGGCCAGACACCAGACATTCATAAATAAGAGTAGAACTCCGTATGTGATTCATTAGGGAGCTGGGTGGCAGGCCCCCCAAGAGTCCAAAGAGCATAACATCATATTACAACAGACACTGTGCAGGGCCCAAGCTTGAGACACTGAGACACCATCATCATTAGGACATGTAAGTAACTTGTAGAGATGTAGACCATGTAAGTGGCATTTCCACTGGCAAACTAGTGTCCTCTACAAAGGACCGAGAAGATACAAAAGAATGTCACTAAGGAGCTAGGCATGCTGGTTATGCCTGTTAAGTCAGCAATAGGAAGGCTGAAGCAGGAGAATTCCCACAAGTTGGCAGTCAGTTCAGGCTGCACAAATACCAAATCAGCCAGAGCTATACAAATTCTGTTAACAAACAAAGGGCAACGAACAATGGTGAGGGATGACTGAGCACGTGAATGTCTACTAGACTGGCATGAGGGCCTGAGCGCCAACACCCTGAACCCGGTAAAAATAAAAATAAGGCAGGCATCTGAAGTTCAGGGTTGCTGGGTAGCAGAGGCAGGTGAGTCCCTGGGACTATGCTGGCCAGTAGAGCAGAAATTACACCTCAATTAGGCCTCAAAAAGTAAAAACAACAAAGTTAACCAGTAACCTCCACATACCCATACACAATGTCACAGTCTATGAAATGCAGCTGAGCCACAGGAGTAATGATTCAGATTGAAACAGAAGTACAGCTGGGCGGTGGTGGCGCACACCTATCACCCCAGCACTCAGGAGGCAGAGGCAGGAGGATCTCTGTGAGTTTAAGGCCAGCCTTGTCTGCAGAGCAAGTTCCAGGACAACCAAAGCTACAAAGAGAAACCCAGTCTCGAAAAACCAGAATAAAATAAAATAAAGAAAAAAATAGAGAAAAAGAAAGAAGTGTAAAGGTGTAGAGGTTGTTAAAGTCTACTGAGGAGTCTACGGATTTCAATACACCACAGCTTTGATGACCATATTGTAGGAATGTTCTGAATTCAGGGAAAAATAGATAATAAATGCCATGGATGTCAACATCTTAGAACTTTTCAGTGGTCAAAAGACATAAATGCCAACAAGTACAGCAAATCCCTTTCTCCTGGACCAACCCCTGGTCTACCCCAGACATACCAGAAACTCACTGAGCAACTAAGATCTCGAGTCTGTCTCCTCTGAAGAGAGAACTGAAGCCGACTGAAGGGCGAGAGGCAGAGCCGGCCTGTCACAGGAGCCAGGGCATTGAAAGCGCTCTCCGGCTTACCTTCATCTCTTTAAAGACACTGGACTCCACTTTCCAGTCCAGCATGGAGGATCGTTCCTTATCACTCCTTCTAGCAAGAAAAGGGTGACCACGGTGACAAAAACACCTCTTCATCTTAGATCTTCCAGGAGTAAAGTCACAGGGTGGGCAGAAAAAACTACAGACAAATGGTGGGACTCGCATAGCAGAGCAGAGCCCCTCCTCCACCTTAATCCCAACAGTGACCAACCAGAACCAGTGTGGAGCTGGGAACCATGAGCTGTAACTGACCAGCTGTTGGGAAGTCCATGTGGTCACATCTAAGATTCACCAGTTAAAGGGAGACCCAACACTGGTGAGCTTTACTTCCAGAAGTTCAACCACCCTGTCAGGGAGCGTGAGAGAAGTGGAAACATGGCAAGGTGCTGGATGTGCCATTTTCCTCACTTGCTCACTACTGAATGTACACACAGATCAAAACACCACTCTGCAGCTCATAAAGACATACAAACAGTAAGTACTAATTCCAAAATTTACATTTTGGAATTTTTAGAGAAAAAAAGCTCTTCTGTATGACAGGATGATGACAGATACATATATTTTTGTCAAAACTCATACAATGGGCCTGATGTGGTGGCGCACGCCTTTAATCCCAACACTGGGAGGCAGAGGCAGGCAGATCTCTGTGAACTGGAAGCCAACCTGGTCTACAGAGCGAGTTCCAAGCCAGTAATGATTGCACAGTGACACCTTGCCTCAAAAACAAACAGAAGGAGGAAAAGGAGGAAGAAGCAGCAGCAGCAGCAGGCCAAGTGTGACAGCACTTGGGAGGCAGAGGCAGGTGGATCTCTGTGAGTTCCAGGACAGCCAGGGCTATGTAGAGGGACCCCGACTCAAAAAGCAAACAAAAAGAAGAAAGGAAGAAAAGTTATTAATATAAAAATAATATAATAAATCACTTTTATTAAAAACAACTGACACTTATCAGGGCAAAGCCAGAGAAGGTAATTGCTTCCTTCTTCCTCTCCCACAACCTCACACATACTTTCTGCCCCTCCCCCTTGAGCATCCCACCACTCTAAGGGCCAGATTTCCTAAACCCACTCGGCCTTTGATAGTCCAAATTCCATATTCCCCCAACGGCTTTCTCTTGAGCATCTTGATAAGAACACAGGGATGCTAAGCAAGCAGACACACAGCCCAGGTCTGCACTTTCAAGGCCACTTTCCTTTGAAGTGGCAAGTTGCTTCTATGAGGCATGAACTCAACAACCCTAGGGAGCTATTACCCTAGCAGACATCTGAGCTCTTCCTGCATGGCTTCAAGCACACCAGGAATGAGTCCTAACTACAGTACCAGGTTTGTAACTCAGAGCTAAGCCTGAGCTCCACCACGGAGCTCCACCTACAGCACAGAGCGTGCTTCAGCTGAGCAGAACAAAGGGAACTCCAATGGTAGTTTCTTTCTCAAAATATTTCCTGTCTTCAAGAGAAAAGATGAATCACAGACTGTTGATGGGGGAAGGGATCTTGGCTTTATTCAAAAGAGTATTTCTTTGGGTAAGAGAAAGGCAAATTAGTGTCTCTCTTGGGTCATTTACAAAAGTGAGTGTGGAGTCTTGGCCTATGTCTCCCGAGAAGCAGTCAGCCAAGAATGGATTGGGGAGGGGCTGGCTCTGAGGAGCTGCTCATGTGTGCTCAGGCCTGCTCGACCAAACTCTGGTGTTCTCAGACTGTCCAGACATACAGGTTTGAGAAAACAATGAACGTAACCAAATACTATGGTTAAGAGACAATTACACTGAAGCAGACATCATAGCAATATTTCTTTGGAAGCAAGCAAAAATTAAAAGAAGGGTCTTCCACGCTAACTGCTCTGTTACCTGGCTCTTTTCTGTACACAAATATAACCAAATATCTCTTGTTTCTTCCTGGAAAAAGTAAAATAAAGCATAAGAAAGTCTTGGTGTTACAAACACATTGCCAGGACTTTCCTAAACTATTCACACCCAGAATGCTAGAAAACAAGACACAGGTCACCTTTGCTTGCCCACTCTTCCCTGAAAGAGGCGATGCTGAAGTAGCTACTTGACAGGAGAGCTACCACATTGACCAGCGAGAAGCCTGGTGTTTAAACTGGCCATATAATACTTCAAGACAACTTTTTTTTTATTACAAGGGTACTGAGGAGCTGACAGTGGGTAAAGTGTCTGCTGGGTAAGCATGGGAGCCTGTGTTTGGATCTCCACAGTCATGTAAAACCCCATACAGCGGCATGTGCCTATAACCCCATTGCTAGGGGGAAGGAAGGGCAAGGGCAGATACAGGTGGATCAGAGGCTCACACTGATCGGCCAGTCTAGCAAAAATGGTGAGGTTCGGGTTAATGAGTAAGGCTGAGAGGCTGGCAAGAGGGCTGACTAGGGAAAGGTGCTTGCTGCCAAGACAGACAGCCTGAGTTAGATCTCTAGAACCTACATGGTGGGAGGAACCAACTTCCTCAAGCTGTCTTCTGACCTACACATGCATGTGCATACACAATAAATAAACAGTAAAATTAAAATGACCTCGTCTCCACACATGCACATAGCTGCAAAAACATGTGTATACACATATATACCACATGCACAAGCATAAAACTTAAAAACAAATACATAAATAAAGTAGAGGACTATATAGTAAGAAGAGAGAATAGAGGGAACCAGAAAGTAAATTTCAGACCCTTCTCTAATCGTGGGGAAGAGACACTGAGCTGGTGCCTGCTTCCTGTATGTGCACAGCTTCAAGCAAAGAACCTGCTTGAAGCAGAAAGACATTTGGCCTATACAGAAAGGAAAAAAAACTCTAGATATGAGCTTCTTTTTGGTTTGGATTTGATGATTCTTTGTCCTTTAGGGTCTTTTCTACCACAGTGTAAAGCATTTACAGAGCATGAATCCTTTGTTAAATAATTGCATTATTGTTCATTCAATGCTCACCTTTCTGTGGTGCTCAGCACAGAACATGGGCCTCACCCATGCCTGGTCAAGTACTCATCCACTGAGCTATACCTATAATCCTCCATTTTCTAGTTAAGAAACGAAGCTCCAGACATTATTCTGTAACTTAGCTAGGATGCAAACTGCTAAAGTGTACACAGGCATTTGTATTTTAATCTTCCATGTCACATGTACCTGACAGTAGAAAACCAACAGAGGAATGAGGTGTCAGGAAATGCGGGAAGCATCTTTTAATGAAGAGGCATCTTATGGCCCCAAAGTACTCAAATTACCTCAAGAAATATCCCAGTTCTTCCTTTCACCAAGCAACCCCTTCCAGATAAAGAAGAGATACTGGGTATTGGTTTAAAATATATCCTGGCCGGGCGGTGGTGGCGCATGCCTTAGCACTCGGGAGGCAGAGGCAGAGGCAGGCGGATCTTTGTGAGTTTGAGACCAGCCTGGTCTACAAGAGCTAGTTCCAGCGCAGGCTCCAAAGCCACAGAGAAACCCTGTCTCGAAAAATCAAAAAAAAAAAAAAATGAAATATATCCTGTCTGACAAGGAAGGCGATTTGTAGAAATCAAAAAAAGAAAAAAGTAGTCATTAGAAAACATCTTCAAACACAGAAACTGACCTGAAAGCTTACTTCTCCATCCCCCAATCCTGGCACACATTTGCTAGGACGTCACTGTATAAGGCTAGCACAGTCTGAAGTAGAGGTATTTTTCGAATGATGAAAGGAAGACAGTTCACAGAAAGGAGTAAGTGGTATACCAGTCACGGCTTTAAGTAAGTTATTTACTAGGGTTAAGTAAATGTCTGCTGTCATGCCTGATGCACGCATGTGCCATGGCAAGTATGCAGACACACACATATACATGCTAAAATAAAAACACCAAAAAAAAAATTGTAAGTTCTCTAAAGTGACAAGAGAAATAAAAAGTAAAAAAGGGAATTTATAATTGCAAGGAAGTTTCTCCACGGGGAGAACAGTCAACAACAAGTGTTGGATGCATGGCCCTTCTCCAAAGTCTGAACAAGGGCATAAGTTATGGTCCCTGCACACTAGCTTTCCCCTTTCTGATCCTCAAGTAGCACAGAGAAATAGGCTGCAGGCAGGAGAATGGCACTGGCAGAGGTAAGTAGGAATTCCCAAGAGTCACACATACATACCACTGGTCATGTGAGACACCTTTGCAAGTTTCTTCATCACATTGTCCAGTCGAGACTGAGTGCTCTCCAACTCATGAGAGAAGTCATCCAGCATGCTGGAGAGGAGGAGGACGGAGGCGGTTAGCAGAACCTTGTATTTGCTGTGGATTAAGTGAGGCCTGGGCCTCCGTCTCAATAAAGATAAAAAGGGGCCTCTGGGACTCAGGATTGCATTGTATTAGCCAAAATCCTTGGGGCAACTTACATTTTTATAAATTTGGGAAATCTATGGGTTTTTTTTGTTGTTTGTTTTTTGTTTTTAAGGTAAGTTACATATGCTATAGATTAGTCAAGACCCCTTAGTAGGGTCTGGCATAGTTCCCAGAATCAAGCAAGCTTGTATTTCTGCAGAAGCATGAGGAACCACAGCTACAGTCAGTTCAGCTGAGGTTCCTCCATCACGAGTCTGCCTGAACACTTGGATTTGTAGATTTCGGATTTGCAGACGAGGCGGTAGAGCACTGACTGTACATCACTGCCGGCTCGGGCACAGTGCCAGCAGAGAGCCAGCCTTTGTCTCCTGCTACAGCTCTGAGACTCTTTAGTCACCTGTTAAATAGGATGATTCTACTGACCCAAATCCTGTTGAGGGGTGCCTGTGAGAATCTCATAACACACAAAAGCATTTTGTGTCAGTGTGAGTTAAGGAATGTACTTTAAATCAGTTGGATTGTCCTTTAGAGCACTCTGCCTTATTTTAATATGCCAGGATACGTGACATCCCTGATGGTGGATGGGGTAGGGTGTGGAAAGTGTGTGACACCCCATCTCTTCAAACAAGTGGTGTTTCTCCAGGAACTGGAGACCAGCTCAGGAGGCCTCCACTACTTGTGCCCCAGCACGCTGCTGGTGAACACAGCATTGAATACTGTACTTGTATTCTAGCAACCCTTATTTCATAAATTACTACACATTCCAGACTTTAACTTCTGACTACAACATGATTAGTTTGCAGCTAAAATTAGTACACCAATTAGTAGCAGGGCCTTCCTACAAAGACCTCATTTACTCTGACCATGCCACCGGCAGCTATAATCCATTGGCCTGGGTGCAGGCCCACAAAGGATCATGACAGTCCCTCAGGATCTAGAGCCACCAAACCCTCATTGAGCTAACTATCAAACTCCACACTGACAACTAAGTAAATAAGTCTTTGTTCTATACCTGAGTTTTCAAATTAAAATGTTTAGCTCATCTCAGAACCTGGCAGCACTGGACCTGGCTGGCTGGCATCTCCAGGCCGAGGACTGAAAAACAAGGGTTACTTGTGTGTGCTGGATATAACTTTTCTTACTAAAGCTGAAACAGGCATGTCACTCAATCTTCAGCCAAGGACAGCCAAAGTTCTGCCTGACAGAAAGACCATGCAGGTCACAAATGCTACTTTGCATTTTGGCAGCTGTGCTTTTAAAAAGGTTTTAAAAAATTGCGCCAGGATCTCTTATGTGGTCTGGGCTGGTCTTAAACGTGCAAGTATGATCCTGAACTTGTGATTCTCCTGTTTCTACCCCCAAATGTGTGGACCTCCACGCTCAGCTAATGCACTGCTGGGGACTGAGTGCAGGGTTTTGTGCATGCTCATCTAGCACTACACCAACTGAACTACAGCCCCGGCCTCTGAAATTCATGTTTAACACTGTTTATCTAGACTACTATATCCAAAACACCATTTTCACAAGTAACATAAAGACTACTTATAAGCTCCTCCGCCCCGTTACTTCAAACTGTAGCGTTCACTTTGTGCTTGCAGCACATCTTAGCTCCGTCTGGCCACATTCCACATGCTCAGTAGCTGCAGGAGGCTGCTGGCTCGTCTCCTACACAGCATGTATATCAGCTCGAGACCCGTATTTCTTCCGTTTTATTGTTACCAGATACATGAACACCCATTTTAAATAGGAAAACAATCCAACAGGGATTTTATGTTAAACTATAGCTCTCCTCTGTTTCCCACGTGGTCCCATCACTTAGCTTCTTCAGGTACTTTCTCCACTTCCGATGAGCATGCTTGTATGTTGTGCAGATTTTTTCTGTTCAGATTTCAGATTGATGGTGCAGTGCTATTAAGATTAGGATTTGGCCCTCTGAACTCTCACTTCAGAATCCCTCCCACTTCTCTGATACAGTTGTGTACAATTGGATTAGATCAATATTCAACATGAACATGAAGTCACCTGAGTGCAGGCTAGTCACTGCTGAGTGGTTTGTGGTGGGAATCACGCTGCTTCTTGCTCACTCCCCCTGGCTCAGGGGTCAGCGTTCTTTAGCTTACTGAATCTACAGCCAGCCATCTGCCTGCTGTCTGTCATCTAAACTGGTATAACTGCTGTTTCCTGTCCTATGGTCTCCAGAGGTTTCATATCTTTGTGAAAACATCTGTGTCTGCTGTGGCTACTTTGAAGGGAATGGAGCTACAGACTGTCATTACTTCTGCATCTTCAGAACTAGTGGCAGCTCAGGCTGTCTCTATGCTCAAGCTGCCACACCAACCAAGTGGCTCAAGCCCCTTTCCATTTTAAACAGAAACTCAACATGTGCATTTGGGTTCCTACTACTCTGCTGTTCCCATCTGGCAGACCCACCTGGCTCCACTCTGGTATATCACCTGAATCCCAACCCCCGCTCATGCCATCACTCCACACTCTGCCTCCCAGCCCTCCCACCCTACTGAAAAGGCAAAGCCCTGCCTTCTCATCACACTGGCAAGGCCCTCCCTGCTGTCCTGACGCCCCGTCAGGACTTCTGTTCCCTCTTCACTACCTTGTTCTGTGCACACCTGTACCACACACCTGCTGGCATCCCTGCAGAGTCACTGGCTCTCACTCCACCGCCAACCTCCTAAACATCCCATGCTTTCAGCTGACCCTTTCTCAGAGAAAACAGGGTTCTCCCATCAGCTGAATGAGCCTATCACAGGAACAGTGGCTCTCTCCCAACCACATGGGACTACTTCCTTCATTTGTCCCTGAGAAGCAGCAAAGATTCTGAACGGCAGGCAGAGTTGCAGCTGCTCACTCCTATACCCACAGAGCCTCCCAGAAGCCTGGTGCAGAACAAGGGCCCAGGAGGAACTGATAATGAGCATGTGTAGAGTTTCTGGAACATCTTAGTAGATACCCCCACCCACCCAGGAAAAAAACCTAGAATGGTATTATATGGCAGTATTCAAGAAAGCTGTCTTTGCTTACCATACTTTTAGAGTGTAAAAGACAAGGTTCTTAAGCAAAAGTGACTTTTAAGAGTTACATTTTGTTTTTTCTTTGTTTTGAAATGGAAGACTGTTTTTGCTAATTAAAATCAAATTTAAATGTTCTTTCATAAGAGTATAATTTATGTTTAGTGTAGTAGGGTCCTGGGATGATAGCCGAGAGTCCTAATGCCTCCTTCACCCGTCTCCCTGCATGCCTGCCATCCTCTTCAGAGTGCTGTCTCCAGAGTCTGCAGCCCTATCTGGATGCCTCAAGAATCTACTCAGTCAGGTGGTGGTGGCATATACCTTTAATCCCAGCACTCAGAAGACAGAGGCAGGAGACTCTTGGTGAGTTTAAGGCCAGCCTGGTACAGAGTAAGTTCCAGGATAGCCATGACTGTTATACAGAGAAACCCTGTCTTGGGGGGGCGGGGGATCTGCTCAAAAAAAATTTTGTATATCTCTTAAATGATTTTTAAATAACAGCTTTGCCTAAACCACCATTGTGAATTTTATCTGGTAGATTTGACTCTTTGGCGGAACAAGGTAAAACTGTAACTATAAATGAAGTTGCTTTTTCTCTCTACCAGCCATGTAATTCACTGCTGGGCTTTCAGGGTCTCATGGGATGGCTCCCCCTCACTTCACTGCAGATAAGGGCATCTCACTACTCACACTGCCTGTTCCTCCAGCTCCCCTCCGATGCGCTGGGACATGTTCTTCAGCACCCCGATGCTGCCAGAGACCAGCTCCAACTGCTCATCCTGCTGTTCCACAATCAACTGGTGCCAGAGAAACGGAAATAAGCAATTAAAACCCATCTTACCTGGTTCCAAGCCCAGCACTGCAGCAGCTGCTAGTCCCTCTGCCAGCTGGGGACAATTCACATTCAAAAGCAAAGCCCAGAATCAAAGAACCAGACCATTGGCGCTGAGAACATGCTGCTCCAAAGACTGGACTGTCAAGCTACCCATACCGCCTGCTGATCCAACTTGTGAACAGTCAGCAGGGCTTGAAACCACCAAGAGAGATTTACTCTGCTTGGCTGAGGTCCAATAAGGGAACAGACAATGGTCGAAAGCACACGAGCATATGACCACCACATCAGGGGTTGGTTAGGAAGAGGAAGCTCACTGCCAAGATCAAGGTTTCAGTGCACACCACACTGCCACAGCATTAGCGAAAGAGAGCCTAGCAAATATCTGACTTTGGAGGACTGCACAGAGTCCTTTTCCTCTACTTCAAGGACAATAATTTGCTTCGATGACAACTGTTGGCTGACAAAGACATACTTACAACTGTGCTGTGGTCCCCTTACTCTCTATTAAAAACTTTGCTTCGCCCAGCAAAATCCCAGCAAAATTCTTGAAAGACCTCCAAAGAATGACACTCAA
>JAQHUG010000035.1:5135272-5158975 GCA_028555095.1 Dicrostonyx torquatus
TGTTCCAGGCCGGGTGGTAGTGGCACGCACACCTTTAATCCCAGACCTCGGGAGGCAGAGGCAGTTCGAGGCCAGCTTGGTCTACAAGAGCTAGTTCCAGGATAGCTAGGGCTGTTACACAGGGAATCCTTGTCTTGAAAAAAACTAAAAATAAAAGTCTGTGTTCCAATATCAGAAAACAGACAGAAAATGGTTATTTTTCTTAAAAGTATTTACTTATTTATTTAATGTGCATGGTTGTTTTGTCTGCATGTATGTCTGTCTGTGCACTATGTATGTGCCTGGTGCCTGTGGAAGCCAGAAGAAGGTGCCAGATCCCCTGGGTCTGTACTTACAGACAGACAGTCCTCAGAGCTCCAGTCCTCTGGAAGGGCACCCAGTGCTCTAAACAACTGAGCCATTCCTCCAGCCCCAGAAAATGCTTATTTCTAGAGAGCAAATTACAGAATGAAGAGGCACTGTCACCTTTCAGACAGAATTAGTTACATTTAAAAAACAGAAAGCAGAGAGCAATTTTTTGTTGTTGTTGTTTTGTTTTGTTTTTGTTTTTCAGACAGGGAATTCCTATATGAAAAGTGAGTTCTTGTCCTGGAACCAGTTCTTATAGACCAGGCTGGCCTCAAAACTCACAGAGATCTGCCTGCTTCTGCCTCCCGAGTGCTGGGATTAAAGGCGTGCACCATCAGCGCCAGATGAGAGTATTTAAGACATAAACATGCACTGGATTAACAACAGGGTTCCAGCTATTCATCAAGAGGAAGCTACAACACAGTGCTGGAGCAGGGACTATTTTGAGTTATACTTTTTTTTCCTCCTCCTGTAAAAAAGCCACTCTAATTTTCTTTAAAAAACATGCAGTAGGCAATAGTTGAATAAAATATGCTTTCTAATCTTAGATTTTTTTTTAAGTTTCTATTTGATAGAGAGAGAGAGTCCTGATGGGTACATCCCTTACAGCTGTGCGGTGTGCATCCTATACACGTTCACTGCTGAGGTGGAGCACAGCCTTCACATGTGGAAGGCATTTTATATAGGCAGGCCAGGCACCAGACACCATACAGAGGACCACCTTCACACTGGGATATGGAATTTTAGCTGTTACTAAACAGTTTTAAACATCTTGTAACAATCTATCATGCCAAAACCATAATTACTCATCCTCTTTTTAACACATGAAGCTTAAGCTCAGCAGTTGGTCCCAGTATCACAAGATCCATCTGCCAAAAGAACAACCAATGTCCTGGCTATTTACTCTCTTGCTTCCATTTCAGCTGTTTCCGCGCTGAATGAATGAGACACCGTCGATCCCAGCACTCCCTACCCACGGGCCCCCTGTCCCAGCGTTGTCTCAGCCTCTTAGACTAACCTTTCAGAGTCACTTCTTCTCTAAACTTCTGGCAAGAAGGTCTTAGGAGAAACATACTGTGGACTGTTGGGTGTTGGTGCAGGGTGCAGTGTAGTTCTGATTCTCCTCCCAAAGTGAGAATGTTGGTAAGCACTGTCTCGTTGATAAAATAGAGGTTCAGGGAGGCTTATGGCTTGTGATGAAAATCTATTAAGGTCAGAGTTTAGCCTACAACTCCTGTTTCTTGTGGTCTTACTCACTGTTCTCCTCATATATGCTGCAAAACTAAATGTACTGAATCACTAGAATTACCCAGAGTCACTTGTGGGATATATCTACAAAACAAAATTTTCCTACATGAAGCCTCGAATAGCAAATAGATGATTCTACACCGTAAAACTATAAATGAGCCAGGACGTAGCTCTGCGCTAGAGGCTTACCTAGCATGCATGAGGACTTGGGTGCAATCTCCAGCACTATGCCAAAAGAAAAGGAAGGGGCAAAGACAGGCTCTTCTACAAAAAAACTAAAATTTATTTTTTCAGCTAAAAATTCCCAGGAAAACTCAATAAAAATTGGACAGCCTTAGGAGATGCTTAGAAAAACACACACAAAACTCTCAAACAAGAGAAGTGTACAAAGTGCATGGGCAATAAGCGTTAGTCAGAAAGTCACTTGGGAGAAGGGCTGTCGCTGCAGCTCGGGCAGAGTGCTCGTCCAGCATACACAAGTACCACACATACAAATTACACAGGAGAAAGATTGCTTCTTCACATAAAGAAGTCATTACATATCACTGACTCCTCTGCCTGACAAAGGGACACAATCAAGTTAGCATATGCTCTAGAAACCAGGCAGTGGTGGTGCACGCCTTTAATCCTGCCCAGCACTTGGCTTACGAAGCAAGTTCCAGGATAGCCAGGGCAACACAGAGAAACCCTGTCTCAAAACAAAACTAATACAAAGAAAGCAGAAGGATAGATGTGATGCCACACACCTTTATTGCCAGCATTTGGGAGGCAGAAGCTGGCTGATCCCTGGGAGTTCAAGGCCAGCCAGGGCTATGTAATGAGATCCTGCCTCAAAAAAACAAAACCAACCAAATATAGGTCAATAACTTTTCTAAACTAGAGTAACTCCCAAATGCATTCTAAATGTTTATCCATATCTCACAGATCAGCATAGTTCTCACTAGCACAAAGAAGCTTCTTCTGCAGCAAACGGAGACCACGACAGGAAGCACAACTGGTCAAAATGCAGAGAACTGACCGTGGGGTGCCCAGCCCCGGTTGATAAATCTACAACATAATCCCTACACCGAAGGTGCAGAGGGAACATCACCGAAGAGGGGCTGGAAAGATTGTAAGTATCAGAGGACCAGGATGTCTGCAATGAGATAGTGTCTTTCATATGTGTCAGGGAAATGCACCCATGAAATTTTAACAACAGTCACCTAAACAAGACCTGCACAATGACAATACTAGCTGACATCCTAACGTGGATGGAGGAAACATCACAGGCTCCACTCTTAGATAAAGAGCTACAGGCTATGAATGGCTGCTGGGAGGGAGGTTCAGCTCCAGGGACAAGCCTGTGGCAAGCTACCCAATCCCAAGTAGTTAGAGTTACATAAATATACATACAGAAAACACTAAACAGAAACAGCAGGTTGCATTTATATATTCGTATGTGTGCATATACATATAGACAAACAGACATTTGTGTGTGTAACAATAATAACAAACAAACAAAGAAGAGGTCACAAATCTGAGCGTGAGTGAGGACAAAGGAGTTGAAATGAGGACAGGGGAGAGTGGAAATGATAGAAACTATACATGAAATTCTAAAAAAATTTTAAAAGTTAAAACATGAGAAAAATAAAAAAAGTAGGGCACTACTAAACAACAGGTCACTAGGATCAGTGCTACCTAAGCCTGTGGTTTCAAAGTTCTTGTGTAAACTTCATCTTGTCCCAGTTCCCAAATCTGCTAACTCTCTGTCCCTTCTCCAGTTTCTACCAAAAGCCTGAGATCTCTTCAACTGAGTACAAAGAAACTGAAGTCAATACATGCAACTGTTATGGATTTTTGTTGTTGTTGGTGGTGGTGGTGGATTTTTGAGAAAAGGTTTCTCTGTGTAACGGTCCTGGCTGTCCCTGGAACTTGCTCTGTAGACCAAGCTGGCCTTGAACTCAAAGATATCTACCTGCCTCTACCTCCTGAGCTACAAGATTAAAGGTGTGTGTCACCACTGCCCGGCAACGTTTTTGGTTTTTAATGACCACAACTCTATGTCTATTTCCTTCTTTTCTGCAAGATTGTCAATTAAAAGTTATTAAAACCAAATCAGCAAAAGTTCAGGTGTGATTACTGTCAGTAAAGCTGGCAAATATTAAGAGCTTCCCAAAGGAGGTGGGGGAAATAAATTACTAAATCTATCAAAGGAGTCCATTGAAAACAGCTGAGTGTGGTTCAGATCTCAAACTCTACAAGGATAGTACAATTCTGATGTATTATCATGACTTAAAATAATTCCAAGGATGCTGGAGAGATGGCTCAGTGGTTAAGAGGTACTGAGTCCAATTCCCAGCAATGATATGGTGGCTCACAGCCATCTCTAGTAGGATCTGACTCCTTCTTCTGGTATACAATTGATAGAGTACTCATACACATATAAATAAATAAATAAATCTTTAAAAATAAAACAAAATAATTCTAAGATTACATTAAATAGATTTTCAAATATTAAGAAATAAACTTTAGTATCTACCTCCAGTTATAGTTTTGCCAATTTAATTTTCAATATACTGATATTTGTGAATTCCAATTTTCAAAACTCACAAATACCACCTTACAGAAAGAAGAAATGCATTGATTAAAGAATATATACTTTACAGCAAGGCACCAAGAAATATTAGGGTCAACAGTAGCATTCTTCACAAAAAACAATATTAAAAAAAGGGGAGGGGAGAGAGGAGAAATGAGGAAAGAAGCATGGGATAGAAGAAGCAAGAAGGGAGGGAGAAAAGGAAAACCAAGCATATTAAAGAGCTAAATGAGGACTGGCAATGGGTCAGCAGCTAAGAGCACGGGCTGCTGTTCCTGAGTTTGGCTCATGTTGGTAGGCTCAAAGAGCCAAATGTGGCACTTAATACCAAGTACTTAATACTTGGGAGCCTGAGGCCAGTGTGGGCAATACAGTGAGGTCTTGTCTAAATAAATAAAAACAACTGAGGGATTGCACACAAAAGATGTCACCTAACAATGTGCTTAGAAGAACAGCATCTACAATAGCCTACAAATTCAGAATGTTGAACACAAATACTCATTGTCTCCACGGGGCACCTGAAGTCAAAAGGTTTCTGCTCTATTACATGTGAGTGTCTACAAAAACAGTATAAATACAGAGAAAAGCCAACTACTGGGTGAAACAAGAAACAAGGATGTATAAAGTTCAATGAAATCTACCATTTGAGATCTTTTCAAGAGGAAATCACATGATGAAAGTTTCTGGCAAGCACGTAGCAAGGTTCCTGCCATATGTCAGCACTGGTCTGATCCCAAGTCTTTTTCTTCAAGGAAGCTACTTTCGAGTACATATGTTAATGGCAGCTGCTTCTCTTACATCTAGTTATGCTAATCAAAAGGCTTAGCCATACAGTTTCAAAATACAAAATACATCTGAATGACACAAGATTTTACCTAAACTATATTTTCTCGTTCATACTTTACCAGTGGGTAGTATTCTACATAATTTAGTAGTAAAGATGAGTCTACTTGATGGCTTATTTTTATATGCCATCTTGATACACCTGCTCTGGGTAACTCCTGAGAGGCTGTCAAGCAGGTGTCTATGGCAATAGTAATAGCATGGGTGGTAGGAGTTCCAGAAGCAACTCAGATGGCAGAGAGGGCCACCAGCCAAGCCTAGGAAAAGCCACTCTTCAGCAATGTACATTACCAAATGGCTTCCACAACAGACTTCCCTTTTGTCCAGAAACAGGGCACAATAAGAGATTTTTAAATCACTATTTTAAAGGAACCGGAGATACAGGCAAGTGGGATTGTGTTGTAAAGTACCCTTCCAGCCAGCAGTTTACTGTCTTGTTTTCGTTCTAACAAACCAGGCAGTATTAAAAGTAGACCCCACTAGCCTGGCAATGGTGGAGCAGACCTTTAATCTTAGCACTCAGGAGGCAGAGGCAGGCAGATCTCTGTTGAGTTCAAGGCCAGCCTGGTCTACAGAGTGAGTTCCAGGACAGCTAGAGATACACAGAGAAACCCTGTGTCGAAAGTCAAAAATAAATAAATAAATAAATAAATAAAATTGGACACCCACCACCCACCCCCACCCAGCCAGAGAAGCTGTACATGGGACACTCGCATTGAGTTCATGCTAAAAGGTCATTTCGGAGTTAGCCTGCTGGTCTATGACTGAGGGACAGTTCTGAGAAGTGTGTCTTCTACAGTGTTACACAGGTAACACTGTAAGGAGTTCTCCTTACCCTGACAATCTGCCGAGTACTTGTGATGAAGGCTTTTCTTATGCTCAGTTCAGTTGCATCCAGGTTGAATTTCCTAGGATTTGCTTCAACTATGCGTGGACCAAAAAGTTAAGGTAAAGCAAATAAGAAGCCTTACAGCACCCTGCTAAACAAAGGATACTGAAATGAGAATAAGACATCCTAAACCTCCCAAATACACCAACTTGACATAAACATTCCTAGACTGTCTCTCCAACCAAAGCTTTGAGATGATCCCTCTGTCCCATGACAAAGACGACCTGGCAAGTTAAAAATAGCCTCTGTAGCCAGGCATAACGGAGCACACCTATAATCCCAGCACTTAGGAGGTGGAGCTTGAGTTCCAGAACAGCCTGTGTTCAAAAATCAGGAGCTGGGGATGTAGCTGGGGTGAAAGGAGGCGAAAGGGTGAGAGGGGTAGAAAAGAGCTATGGGGCTCACCAAAAATAATAGTCGCCAACCCTTGTGGCTATCCTTTTGTGCCTTCTGATTAATGACACAGGGAACCCAGAGTGGGCTTTGGACCTGGAGTGCTAGCACTGCCTCAGCTTCCCAGCAGTCACCGCAGTCAGCTTCTGCAAATCTTTAGATCAGCACTTCAAAACTCTTCTTCCTCAACCTAAAGAGGTCAGGGAGCTGATCTCTGATCCCTTTTTCCTCAGGTCTGGTTCAACTGCCTTAGGACAGACACTAGAGAATCCTTGTGGTCTCATAATCTGTAATTACAGTATCTGCCGTATTATTTACTATCTGTTCCCAACCCTAATTTCAGTAGGTAGTTAGTTTCATTTGACCTAACCTTAAAAACCAAAAAAATATTTAGTACACAGAACACTCAAAAAAATGATTGCTGAATGAATAAATCAAAACTTTTGTCCTTTATCTCACAGTTTCTTTGAGACAAGGGAAGACTATGCAATGAAGGCTGGCCTAGAATTCACTATACAGCCCCAAAGTCCAGGCTGGCATCTATTTGTGACTCTCCTGCCTCATCCTTCTGAGTGCTAGAATTACAGGTGAACAACACCTGCCTAGCACTAACAACTTTCCTTTCTGTCTCGTAGATTTTTACATCTTATTTAACTGTACAGTCTTTTAAAAACCCTGGTTAGAAAAAAAAAATCTGGTTAGCAGGTGAAGAAATGGCTTCTCCGTGACATGCCATACATGTGTACCATTATGCTTTGCTCTTTGCCCCCCACTGCCCTCCTTTTCTCTTGTCTCATAATTTATGCCCCCAGTCCATCTCAGAGGAAATAATATCCCTTGAAATTGCTTCTGATCCTGTCCCCTCACATTTTACTTGTCTTTTTCTTTTAATTTTTTTGGTTTTTTTAAACTTTATTTAACTTTATTTCATGTGCATTGGTATAACGATGTCAGATTCTCTTGAACTGGAGTTATAGACAGCTGTGAGCTGCCATGTGGGTGCTGGGAATTGAACCCAGGTCCTCTAGAGGAGCAGTCAGTGCTCTTAACCCCTGAGCCATCTCTCCAGCCCCTTTACTTGTCTTTTAATAACGTAAAAGGTACCATGAAGAAAGTAATGAGGAACAACTACCATGGTCACTAAAGAGCAATTAAACACTCTACAGATCAACCTCCTATAAGCCCATGCTGCCTAGCAAGGGAACCTTGTAGAGTCGGTTTCCTTGATGGACTATTTCAAAGAAAAACACAAGACAGAGCTCAGACACGGAGCCAGCGTATTTTCTAACTAAAGTTTTGGTTACAGGACTTCCCAGCTGGAAACAGAAAGCTGCACAATTCCACTTCCGCAGCTCTCTAGCTCATTAGTCAGATCTGCGGGCTCTTCCGGCAGCAGCGACTGCAGAAATCAGCACAATGGATCTGTTCTCACCAAACAGCTCCATGGTAGAAGGCAGCTCTTCAATGGACAGCGGCATTTGAAAATCACTTAAGTGGCAGTGGAGTCTCTGAAGAGATTTTCTTCTGAGTTCCAACTACCAAGCTGTAACATTGGTCTGTATATGCAGCAAAGACCGCTAGTGTGGTGTACGTACTCGCCTGTGTTTCTGCGGGGCCAGAACCCTGCTCCTCAAGCGTTAGATTAGTCAAGTACTGTATTACCAAGCAGCCTGCCCAGCACAACTGCTCATGCTTTACAGTCACTCCGGGCAGGCATCATTCTAAGCTCTTGATACATGAAACCCTCTTGTAAGCTGGGCACTCTTGTTGTCCTAGCGTTCTTCTGAAGAGGAAATAAAGCACAGAGAAGCTTACTGTTGTGGCACTATTATCAAATACATATTCAACACTCTCTCTGGCCCAGAGCGCCTAAGGCCCTTGGAGTCTCTAGATTTTATTGCTAGTAGATGACTGATAAATCCTACACAGCTCCTCTGATCACCACACAAACCAATGCTATGATTAGTGATGAGAACTTCTAGCCACAGTTGCCAATGACTTAATCAATAATGTTTCTGTGATCAGGTTTTCATACTCCTGAAATGGACAGGGTTCCTGTGGAGTGCCCGCCACAGGAGGATGGTATTCTTGGGGACCACACAAGCTCTTCTACCATACTTTCCCTGCAAATCTCTTCCACACACAGACTTTACAATATACGGGCAACCTAAGCAATGCATTTCTCTGAGCTCTACAAGCTGCTCTTGAAAATTAAACAAACAGGAAGTGGGTGGGTCAGAACCTGGGGTTTGCAGGTAGCATCTGATATGGATACTACAGCAGCCCATGCTATCTCCAGGTAGACAGTGTCAAAACCGTAGGACACTCAGCTGGTGACTGCTGGAAAACTATTTGGTGCACAGATATCACAAGTATTAGTATCTTACTGTGCACGAAGAAAAATTTATTTGTACTTTTACGACAGTGGAGTAAGAAACTGACATCAGCAGACTGACTCTAGTGTCCAAAATGATGGTCACTGCTCTATGCGGCCTGGATAATGCAGGATTCGCCATCCACGGAAGAACAAGGCCAGCCTACCTGAGCTCCCTGGGCAGACTTCAAATGTGCCGTGGTACAAACAAGAACCAGATAAGTCACTATGGAAGCAGACCTCTCATCTATGGCTCAAGGTCTGCACAGAACTGCCCTCTTGCCCACACTTCCGAGTCCCTACACCCAGACACCAGAGAGAAGGAAGGATATTGATGGTCTCATCGAGGTCCTCCAGGTCCCACTCTATGCTGCGGAGGTTGTTCCTCAGCTCGTTGGTGGTCCAGTCGATTTCTTCCCTTGTTGCTGCAGAGGGGCCCTGAAGGAGCTCCGTCCATCTCTGAAACAATCCTTGGGCAGTGTTGACTGCTTTCTGAACCTCTCTGTAGCCAAGGTGAAGGGAAAGGAGAGAGAGGTCACACATAACTCATTCTATGAACTTAAGAACAAGAGAGCAGAATTTAAGGCAACACCACTATACGTCACCCTCACAATCCCATCACATCGCCACCCTCACCACCCTGAACAAGGCCCAAACAGTCACACTAAACAAGGCCCAAACACACAGACTGGGTATTTTGTTCCCAGCAGATGCAGAATAAATTGGCCATTATTGAAGCAACTTTAACATCATGTTTGTTTGAGGAAGACAGTTTAGTTTTTTTTTTTTTTTTCTAAACAGACAATACTAAAGTGACACAAAGAAGCAATCCTATAAATTAACAGTCCTTCACATTCATATGGCTTTCATTGGGTGTGGCAGTCAATTTTTCTTTTCTTGGGGTAAGAGCAGTTGAGAACTACTCCCACCTTGGCTTGTGTTTCATACAGTATTTTAATCTGAGACCTTTCAAATCCCTGGAAGGTATCTAAACATTTCAGCTTTGCTAGTATCTGTTTCCCTAGAGTAAGCAACACTGTGTAATAGACCAATGCCTTTCTTGTTTAGAGTGTGGGACCAGACCCAGCAATGCTATTATTCAGCATGCTCTCACAGCAGATGCAGTTAAAAAGGGTCTATGGATACCCCTCACTATCACTGATCTTAAATCCCACATAGTGTACCAATCAGTCAGTTTGGACCGTGTGCACGTGCATGCCAAGGTCAAACAGCAACCTTGGGCGCTGCTCTTCAGCAGCTACCCACCCTGCTTTTTGATACTGTGTCTCTCATTGGCCTGGAGCTCATTAGTGAAGCTGAGCTGACTAGGGAGCAAGCCCCAGGTATCTCCCTGTCTCCACCTAACCAAGGTGGGATAACAAGCTGTGGTCAGTGGAGAGCTAACTGACGTCCTTAGGCTTGCCCAGCAAGCGCTTTACCAAATGAACTGTCTCCATAGCCCTGTCCGGTATCCTAACGACAGTAATCGCAAACCTATGCATCTGTGTAATTGTGCAGAAGCAGACACTAAAAGGGGTGGGTTTTATTATAGGTAAAGTATAACCTTAAAAAAAAAGTAAAGTCAGGTGTGGTGGTGTACACCTTTAATCCCAGTACTCAGGAAGCAGAGGTAGAGGCTGGCAAATTTTGAGTTAGAAGCCAGCTTGGTCTACAGAGCAAGTTCCAGGACATCTAGGGATACACAGGAAAACCTTGTCTTTAAAAAACAAAAACAAAATAAGAAAGGTAAAAATGATCATTAGTTCATATTTCTAAAGCAGATGTTTTAAGAGACCCCAAAGGTAGGTACTGTCATCAATGGCTCACACCTTGAAAGAAAAGTCAGACTCACAGTGTATCCAGAAACCCCAACTGAGCAGTACTGAAGAGACCTCACAGAGAATCTAAGAGCCCAACCTGCTAGTAACATTTTCCAGGCATGAATAAGTAACAGGGAATAATGTGGGTCACCCAAGTATTCTAATGGTGATAGGGTTTTTTGGTTTGGTTATTACTGTTATTTGTTCGTTTGTTTGTTTTCCAAGACAGGGTTTTCTCTGTAGACCAGGCTAGCCTTGAACTCAGAGACTCTCCTGCCTCTGCCCCGCCAAGAGCTCGAATTGGAGTGAGCCACCACACCCAGCTGGTAGTAGATTCTTAGAGTCTCCCTATGTTACGTAACCTAGGTTAATCCTTCTGCCTCAGTTTCCTGAAGGTTGAGCTTATTGTAGACATATGCAACTATGTCTTGTAACGAACTTTTGGAAACACTTTTCAGAGCTTCCTAAATAACCTGAAATTTCCACATACTGCCAAGAGCCACAGTCCACCTCTAACAATGCACAAGACCAACCAGGACACCCTCTCCATCAGAGCTGCACACAAGCACCTGACAGCAAACACTGAGGAGACCTAGCACTTCAACTAAGTCAATCCATAAACCTCAGCAACACATCATCCTTCCATCCACCCATTTGCCATCCCGGAGGGCAGAAGTGCCCTTCTTTCCTTCTCAGACTTCTCAGAAAAGGAAAGGGAGGGGCCTCAGTCAAACCAGCTGAGGAGGCACTTCCAGGAAACTACCTGCCCTACCTAGCCAGTCCAGTCAGTGCTTTATTGAACGAACAGCTATGACCAAAACATTCCTTTATTTGGACAGTCCAGCTTAGCCATTTCCAGGCTTTTCTCCCAAATACGCAATGGGAATGATTAAAGAACACGCAAGAGTGCAACACTTTAACTGCTTAGGATTAGCTAAGCAAGCTTCTTGGAAAGCACCAGTTGGCTCAGCAGCACTGGAACCGTGACTGGCATTTCAGTGAAAGCTCACCCGCAACCTTCCTAGTAAGAACTGGGGCTCTAGCTCCTCATGCAGAGAAGCCTTGAGCAAGTCACTGGTGAAGAGAAACAACTATCTTCCTAATAGCCAGAAAAGTTTTCTGCTCAGAGCTTCCAGAGTCAGTCTTACACACCACGTCACAGGCAACAAAGCACTGTGCTAATAAAACTTCAAAAATAGACTTTACCCACTTGCTGTCCGAAAGCCTGTCAAAACCATAGGGCCTGACAAGTTCTTAGAACCACAGACTAAAGGACCCTAACACCAACCCACAGTATGGCCACAGGAACACTTGTAACACAGCACTTCCTTCCTGATAAATAAAAGACTGCACCTTTGCCAAAAAGAAGAGCCACCCAAACTTTCCAAACAAGATTCTTTTACCCACTTTAAACAAAAGTTGACGGCAACAGGACTAACCTTTGGAAGCTAATGCAATGCTGACCTGTGCTGTTGATTTTAAAGCCTCTTCCACACCACATTCCAACCTGTCACACCGTAGTAAAGGGCTCACCACCCCAACCAATCGAGCTTGGGAAAGCTACAGAATATTCCCAAATGTCACCCCTTCCAAAAAGAAAAAATTCATAGGCCGGGCATGGTGGTGTACGCCTTTAATCTCAGCACTCAGGAGGCAAAAGCAGGAGGATCTCTGTGAGTTCAAGGCTAGTCTGGTCTAGTGAGGCCCCCTCTTGAAAAGAACAAGAAAGTTTGCCAAGTATAAAAAGAAACAAAGAATGCCTCAGCTAATAGCAAGTGTCAAGCTTTGGATAGGATTTGAGTGTGTCTCTAAGGGATCATACATGTTAGTGATTTGACCCTCTATATGGCAGTGTGGAGGTGTTGAAAGCCCTAAGAGACATGTCCTAGTCGGAGGTAATTAGGTCGTTGGGATGTGGCACTCAAAAGCCATAAAGGTAGTTCCTGTGAGACCCCAGTTAGCTCCTGAAAGTTGCTACAAAATACAGAGCTTGTCGCTTTCTTGATCTCTGGCTTGCCACCTCCACAGTATCTATCCCTCTCACAAATGACTAATCATCGTGTGGTACAGCCCAGGGGCCTCTCTCTACAGGGCCCAATCCTGGACTTTCCATAAGCTAAATAAACCTCCTCTCTTTACAAAGTATCCTGTCTGGCTACTGGTTAGACCAGCAGAAAGGGGTCTTGTTCTTAGTAGCTGTTACTCCTCTGTGTCAAGAACTGCAAGACTGTAGTTCCAGCTTCCCTCTGGAGCCCGCCTTCTTTGCCCATGCTGACAGACAGAGTTGGCATCTGTCCCTGTGCTTGTGCAACAATTGCTGCCCAACTCCTTGTAAAATAGTGTTTGTTGTGCGCTGACAGGCTCTGTGGGGGAGTAATCAGACACAACAAGGATGACCTGTCCCAGGTCTGAGCTGAAATGTTTAGAACAAGGGCTCCCCAGTCACTTCTCCCAAGCTCTCAGAGGTCTCCCCTCATCCTCTGGTGGGGGGGCTTAGTGTAGCGGACTTCCTTCATGTCCACTGAGGCACCCTAAGCTTGTGACCTAAGAGAAGATGATGCAGAAGGAGGCTGCACTAGCTGAAGGACTTCAGGAATCGGTGTCACTGCTTCATTCTGTCAGTCAAGGCAGTTCCAAAGGTCTGCTCAGGGTAACGCTGGGAGCATAGACTACTGACTGACAGAAATGAATGCCAGCTTCCCAATTTAAGAAGCAAATGGGACAATGCAGACACTGGTGCAGCCTGTATCTGGGGCAAGGAACTTCTCTGTAAGGCTTACAGAGAAGTTTCTGGTTCAACAACAACATACAAGAGACTAGTAAAGACAACAGTCTGATCCGGAGGTGCAACCTCAAAGACCCAGGCTGCAAGCTGTGCAAGCCTCAGCAACCACTTTAGTCACCCACCTCCCACGCTCCCCCAGATCACTCCTGCCCTGCACCCCACACACCTCATTCCACTGCCAATCAGGATGAGAGAAGAGCTCTTCCAATTGCTTGACTTCCACACACACACCTTTTGCATTTAAGGGAAAATCAAAACACTCTTTGCTTAGCCTTACTGCCAACCAAATTCAGGCAAATTCAGAAAAAGTCTCCACACTACATATATTTTGACCCTGACACACTCGCTGCTGTATATTCACTTCCACGCTACTGTGACTGAAATAATAGAAAGAGAGGAAAGACCGACTTCTGCCTTAGGGTTTCAGAAGGCTCACTCCATGGTCTCTTGGCCTCACATGCTTGATGCTTGGGCAAAACATGATGTCAACAGGAGAGTGGCCGAGGCAGGTGTTTGTTCATGGCAGTAGGTAGCGGAGAAAGCAAGACCACTTATCCAGTGTTAGCCCGGTTCTTGTTAGCCACCGCAGGACACCACCTGGTGGAGCACCTTCCCTGAGCCTGTACTCACTCTGCTCCCTTTTGCCTCAGTGCTCCAGATGCCAGTCCAGTCTGGGTCTGCTACAACACTAGGTGCTCTTGCTTCACAAACACCCACCCTGCCTATTTACACATTCAGCTTCCATGAGTCACTGTGAGCAGCTCCATGGCCTCCAGGAAGGGCTTCTCTTGGTGCCTGTCATTCATTATTATGCGGCTGCTTCTCGGTGTCTAAGTCGACTGTGAGCAGAGGGATGACATTTTGGGTTTTGGCCTTGTTTTCTGTATTTCCGGTTTTAAAGCACAGAAAGATGCATGCACTCTTTACTGGTGGTGGTTTGAGCACAGAAGGTAGGGAGCTTCATGGAGGGCAACACCATCAACGGAGCTGGGTGGGGGGCAGCACTGTGTGTTCAGAAACCATAGAGTACTCAAGCGGAGTAGACAGTTTGTTAAGACATAATAGTAATAGTTAACACTTAAAGGATGCATCTCCTGAGCTAGGAGCACTTTATATGAATTGTAAAGACAGCCAGACAATGGAGAATTTTGTCTCATTTCAAAGAGGAGAAGCTGAGGGAGTATCTAGGGGTCACACTGCTAATAAATAGCTGCAGGCTCCACGTTTAAATAATCTAACTTCACTGAGGACAGATACAACAGGGTCAATTATGTTGACCCAAGGAAGACCTCATCTTGATATCATTGGAGGCTTTTGGAACTCAGAAGGAAGTGAAATTAGGGATTTAGGAATATTGGTTTGGTAGCAGTGCTGGCCACATTCGTGTGTCAGTGTGAGGGAAATTTAAAAAGGAAGTCTTGAAAAGCACTGATTGCCGGGCGGTGGTGGTGCACGCCTTTAATCCCAGCACTCGGGAGGCAGAGGCAGGCGGATCTTTGTGAGTCGAGGCCAGCCTGGTCTACAAGAGATAGTTCCAGCGTAGGCTCCAAAGCCACAGAGAAACCCTGTCTCGAAAAAACAAAAAAAAAAAAAAAAAAAAAAAAAAAGAAAAAAAGAAAGAAAGAAAGAAAGAAAGAAAGAAAAAAGAAAAGCACTGATTTAAGTGTGCAATGATTAGCAAGCAGTCCTGCAAGGGTTCTGATAAACTGTCACATCAGGTAATGGTAGTCCTTGTCATTAGGAGGGACCAATGTGGCTCCTACTAGATGAGCTGCTGCAGAGAACAGTCTCTCCATCACAGATAATTGTTCTCATCATGTGGATAGTCTGTCCTCATAGGAGGCCTTGTTGTCCCTTGCAGGCCTAGAAGAGTGGTCAGTAGTTTATGTTTTTGTTTAGCAAAAGCAGTTTCTAAGTAACTTATGTTAACTTTTTATTCTTAAACACGGAGGTAAGCTATTTGTCCCAGCTTTGTTTCTGCTTTGGGTTGTTTCCATGGACTGCATTTCTGTAGCATAATAGCTAATTATTATAAAAGCACAACAAAGCTTTTCATGGTTATTGCCAGACTACCCCTAGAAAGTGCCAGGGTGTTTTAACAGACTAGTTTTATTAATCCTTTGCTAGTACATAGATTCAGTACTAATTTTCTGGGTGAAAAAAAATACAGTACAGGAACTTATTCAGTATTTGATGAGTTAATTCAGTCAAGTTTTTGGTTCTTCTCTCTCTCTCTCTCTCTCTCTCTCTCTCTCTCACACACACACACACACACACACACACACACGTTACCAAGCTTTCAGAACTAGCTTTTTCGAATTTTCAATTTCTGGTGAAACAAGACACCAAGAACATTACAAAACTAAGCATGTTGAGATGTGTCAGTGCCATCACGTGCTGCTTGGTGATTGGGCTATAATCTGAGAAGCGCCTCATTAGACAATGTTGTCATTGTGAGATGACACAGATGTACTTACATGAACCAAGAAGACTACACCACTAGGTCATATAACCTTATAATTTTTTGCTTTAATTTTCTAAACAAAGTTTGTGTTTATCTTGTGCTTGTGGTGGGGACATGCCACAATGAATATCTGGAAGTCGGACTGTGGGAGTCAATTCTCTCCTTCCACCATATGCTTCTCAGGGAAGGCAAACTCTTCGACCACTGAGCCATCTTAGAGGCCCTGCTTTAGGTTTCTGTTTTTGAGACCTAGTTTCACCATGTTGCTCAAGATGGTATGAAATTCAATATGCAGCCCAGGCTGACCTCAAAAACACGGCAATCCTCTGGCCACCACATCCCAAATGCTGGCGTTATAGGCACACACCAAATACTTCTTGCTTAGGAGGTAGTGTTGTTGTTATTTGTTTTGCTATCCTCCCTCTCTGGGTCAAGGAAGCATTTGGGAAAACAAAGATTAATTTATTTTATGTATATGAGTGTTGTATTCCCAAGCATGCCCGGTTCACATGAAGGTAAGAAGACTGTATCAGATTCCCTGGAACTGGAGTTATAGACAGCTGTGAGCTGCTATGTGGGTCCTGGGAATCGAACCTGGTTCCTCTGTAAGAAAAAGTGCACTTAACCTCTGAGTCATTTCTCCAACCACCAGCAGGTGATTAAAGAGAACTTCCTGTTCACTAACTTAAAATCACTTTTTCAAGGGCTCAAACTCAGATCTGCTGATTCCATAAAAAAAAAAAAAGAAAGAAAAGAAACAACAACAACAACAAAAAACAGATTTGTTTGGAGGCTGAGATTAAACAGGACTTGGTAGATGAATGCTTTTCATTCTCAAGGTCAAAAGAACTGAGGCAAGCAGCCAAAATATCTGAGACCTAGATCTTTTTAGCTGTTCCATGGGTGACGGGTAGGTTATCTTGAAGTTCCTTGAAGATCTGAGAACCCAGTGGTTGACTTAGTGGAGGCTGTAGAAGATGGGAAGTGAAGGAGAGTCAGTGACTCACACCTAGATAGGTCTCCAAATTATCTAGGTACCATGAGAGTGAGAGAAGGAAGCAGCCTTTCTTTTTAAGTCTATCTTGGCTTGCTTGTTTGAATACTTGCCTTTCCCATAGGAGAGATGATGATGTTTAGTCTTGGCAATTAGAATGTTCCTAGGTAGCTATTGATAGAGGGGTTAACCCTGGATAAGGGGTTAGGGTTGGAAATACAGCTGGAAGCTCATCAACATAAAAGAGATCCTTTGAGCCCATGAATGCTGGGAATCACCTGAAAGTTGTAAAAGAACACTGAGGAATGCTGGGACTAAGTGGGAGCAAGGGAAAACTGGTCTGTGCTAGAAAAGCACAGGGTCACAGAAACAAAAGCTGTTCCAAGAAAGTACAAGGCATGGGTCATGAGTCAAGTATATTGGAGGAAGAAGAAGTCAGATTCACTCTTGACCCAACCTGCGGTGTCAGTGGTGTCAGTCCTGTCGTCGGGCAGTGTGGGAGCAGCACGGATATGAAGGATACAGGGGGGGGGGGGGGAGGCACCTCAAGAGGCCCTTGTATTTACAGGCTGGGCCTCAGCGGGGGGTGCTGTTTGGGGGGTCTCGAAACTGTAGCAGGAGGATTTAGCTGAAAGAAGTAATCACTGTGTGTGTGTGTCCGTGAGGGAATCTTAACCCTGGCCCTCCTGTCTCACTTTCTCCACTAACTACTGCTGCTTTCTCTGCTACTGCCTGCCATGAACAAACACCTCTCCTCAGCCACTCTCCTGTTGACAGCATGTTTTGCCCAAGCAACAAGCATGTGAGGCCAAGAGACCATGCATGTTATTTTTTAGGCAATGGGTAGCCATTAAATGATACTAAGTAGATTATACCTGCTCGGGCCTTGAAGGGCTATATTGTACTGTCCAATATGAAATTCACACATGACTATTCAGGTATGCCTAAGGACTTTAAAAGTAGTGTCATTAAGGAACTAACATTAATTATTTTAAAAAACTGATACACAATCTGGTTGCCCAAAAAGTGGTATGTATGTTTGGAACAATTAGGGTATGTGAATTTCTTCTTCTTCTGTTTTGTTCTTTGAGACAGGCTCTCATGTAGCCCAGGCTAATCTCAAACTCATTGTGAGCCTCCTTTTGAACATCTGCTCCTTCTGCTTCTGGCTTCCAGGAGCTGGGATTACAAATGTTCCCTATGGCCCAGACTTTGAATAACCTTCTGAACCAGAAGTTTAAAGGAGTCTAGATATAGGACAATATGCTCAAGTTTTTAACAGCCAAACTGAAATGAGATAGAAGTTTAAAACAACAAAGTTTGAAGACTTAATACAGATAATCTTTAGCTGTATGTTGAAGCCAAGTGCATGTCTACAATCTCAGCACTCAGAAGGCTGAGCAATGACTGCTGAGTTTAAGGCTATCCTGGGCTATACTTCAAGTACCAGGCCAGGAAGTTCTACATAACAAGACTCTATCTCAAAAAAGAAAGAAAAGAAGAAAGGAAGGAAGGAAGAAATCACAGCTGGCAGTAATATTTTGAATATATTAAGAAAACATTGGTCAGGTGATGGTGGCACTCATCTGTAATCCCAGTACTCAGGAGGCAGAGGCAGGAGGATTTCTGTGAATTTGAGGTCAGTCTGGTCTACAAAGCAAGTTCTAGGACAGTTAGGTCTGTTACACAAAGAAACCATCTCAAAAAGTCAAAAACTGGGAAAAAAATCATACTTGAGATATCTCTCCTTTTTCAATTTGTGATATATGTTCAATAATCTTGTTTTTTAAACTTTTCCTGTGTGTGTGTGTGTGTGTAGTATGTCTGTGTGTTTCTGTGCATGTACACGCATGTGCACACGTGTAATTTCCTGAATGTGGAGGTCAGAGGACAACAAGCAGGACTGCTGCTGCGTGAGTTTTGGGGATCAAGGTCATCAGGCTTGGCTGCAAGTGGCCCTAACTATCTCAATGGCCCTCGAGGCTGTTAACAAATGGATATGCACGGGTATGCTGTTACACATCTGGAAACATCTGTGTGGCTGGCTTCATTTTACTCTTGGATAAAGTACAGACCATCACTCTTCCTTCAGGCACCTTAAAGACCTATGACAGTTCTAATCAAGTAATATCCAGTCAGGAAGCAAGTGCTGGTAGACTATCAAGGGAAATATCTATATGGCTGAGCAGTGAAGAGTTTTCAAAACTTTCACTCAAAGGCAAGCAAATAAAATGTTCTGGTTATCTCTAACATGTACTCACTACCAGATATAAACTTAGCAACTTGAGTATTAAAAACTTCAATTCTGCCAGGCAGTGGTGGTGCATGCCTTTAATTCCAGCACTCGGGAGGCATAGGCAGAGGCAGGTGGATCTCTGTGAGTTCGAAGCCAGCCAGGTCTACAGAGTTAGTTCTAGGACAGACTCTAAAGCTACACAGAGAGACCCCTGTCTCGACAAAAAAAAAAAAAAAANGGGAGGCATAGGCAGAGGCAGGTGGATCTCTGTGAGTTCGAAGCCAGCCAGGTCTACAGAGTTAGTTCTAGGACAGACTCTAAAGCTACACAGAGCGACCCCTGTCTCGACAAAAAAAAAAAAAAGAACAAGAAAAAAAAAAAAAAACTCCAATTCTGGGGCTGGTGAAATGTCTCAGCAGGCAAAGGCAAAGACTTGACACCAAGCCTGAAGACTTGAGTTTGATCTAAGACCCACATAGAGGAAAGTGAGAAGGGACTCCTCCAAGTTTTCCTCTGACTTCCATGTGTGACATAGCATTCACACACACACACACACACACACACACGCACACACACAAAATTAAAAAACAAAACAAAAACCCTTCCATTCAAGAAAAAAGTATACAACTCTAAATTAAAAAGCAAAAAACAAAAGAAGACATCCTAAACCAATTTCCTAATAACACATTTCTAGGTAGGTAAACTTTACTGTTGATCTATGTCTCCCTATTCTCCTATCTAAATTAAAGCAAGGTGAAAGAAAAACCCTTTTACTAAAATGTTAAGAAACAGTCTTAATAGATTTGATTGTATACGCTATGGATAATAAAGTATCTCGTCTAAAATACCATTTAAATTTCCCCAGTACCTTTAAGTATAAAAACAACACCCACACAAACGGTCAGCTTTTACCACTGCACAGATAAGACGCAAAGAGTAACTAGTTAAAAACAAAGAACACTTAACAGTCAGTAGAACTTCTCCTCTCTTAACTTTGCAGTTCTCAGATTTTTGACATTTCTCTGACATTCAAAGCATAAAGCTGAAATGTTATTAGAAATAGGTTGCGACATCATAATTGTGCTTTCTTGCATTTGTGTAATGGCTACAAAGTTGATACAACTAAGTACAATTGATGTTTCCATCTCCCAAAAGACAATCAAAGATGGAGTCAGGACAGCTCCCTCGCAAAAAGAGGGCAGTAGGCTTCTGAAAGGCAGAACGTGAAGTGAGGGAAACCTGTCAAACGCCCAGGACGAAACCAAGGAGTTCAAAAGAAACACTCATTTCCTTCGATACGGTGGGGAAATCCCGGTGGCTCACAAAAAGCCTCGGAAAGTTTGGTTTGGCTGATTGCATCTTGTTTTCCTTCCAACATCAGTACGGGCCCTGGAGGACTTTTCCTCCCCCGGGAAGCCGCGCGTCCTCCCGCACCCAGTTCCCGCACCGGCTGGACGCCTCCGGGCAAGCCGCAGGGTGCCCGTCCCGGGCTAGCTCCGCGACTCCACAATGGAGATCGCCCCCGCGCACGCCCACTCCAGGAGGGCCATTTCCCTTTTCCTGCCCAGATGCTGTCCGCCCGCTCCAGCGCGTCGCTCCCCACCTGCGGCGCGCGACCCTGAGGAAGTGGCCGTGCGGGCCGAAAGGAGGACCCCCGGGGGCCCAGCCCCGGAGGACGCGCGGTGTCGGGGTGCAGAGGTTGTGCCACCCTGCCTAGATTTCCCTCCCTTCCCCCTGCGGCGACAGTCCTCGGCCCACACTCACCCTTTCACTACAAAGAAGGGGTCCTCCATGGACATGGCGCCCGGCCCGGCAGCCCGAGCCTTCACTGAGGTCTCCCGCGGCCAGCCCCTCGGCCGGGGTGACCCGGAGCAGCGGTGGGCGCAGTCCCGGGAGCCCGACGGCCGGCGGTCCAGCACTCGGTCAGCGCCGTGGGCCGAATCCCACTCCAAGCCGGCCCCCACGGCAGCCTCCTCCCCCGGCACCTCCGGCGCCCAGCCCCGCCCCCAGAACGCTCGCCGCTACCAATCAGAAATGCGTATCGCAGCTCCACTTCCGCACTCTGGATCACGTGACTCAGATTGCCCAGGCTCCGGGCCAAAGTGGGGCGGGGCTTGGACTAGAGTCTCTGGGCCTGAGAGGTGGAGCTCTGGGAAGTAGGGGAGGTCGTCTGCCTCCGCTGGGATTTTAGCAGTTGCTGAGTCCCATTTGCATAGACCATTTATCTTTCCTCTACTTTTAAAGACTTGCTTTTAACGCCATGTGGTTTACATGCCCATCTCATCCTCGACTTGCATTGTAAGATTCTCAACCTGATTATGGTAAAGTCTTATATAGTGTGTAAAGGCTGTATAAACATCCTCAATACTCTTTGGGAGACGATGCTACTGTTTCTATTTTATGAGGCTTCAGTCTCTCCTGTATAGGGTCATACAACCCATACATCACAGAACGATAAGTCCTGGGCACTTTCACCAAAATGAACAGTATCATCTTTTGAAACACATTCTGAAAATGAACTTTCCAGCAGAGAGTTAGAGGACAAAGGAGCCAGGCAGGGTAACTTCCTCTCAACTATGATTCCTAAACGTCCAAAAAATTTTATCTGGCACAGTTAGTGAACTGGCATATTTGACACGCTGTACATAGCTTTCATTGTTAAGTCCTCAGACCTTTCACTGCTGATAACCACCGGGCACTTACTGTGTGTTGGGAAGGATTCTAAGTTACTTTATTATCTTCAGTAATTACTGTGATTTATTATCAGCATTTTATGGATGAGCTTTCTGAGACTCTGAGGTGAAGTGACCTGTCCAAAGTCTCTAGTCTCTTTGGAGCTTGCATCAAACAAATCTCTTTTGAACCTGTAGTCCTTCATTCGATCCCTCATCTTTAAGATGTATAAAAACCAGGCAGTAATGGTGTACACCTTTAATTCCAGCACCCAGATCTCTGTGAGCCCAAGACCGGCCTGATCTACAGAGCTAGTTCTAGGACAGCCCAGGCTAACGCAGGGAATGTAAATAATGTCTAGCTCTTGTTTTGTTATGTGAACTCTGAGGCCCCAAAGGGAGGCAGTACTGTCAAGGACGCTGGAAGGAAACTGTTGTTCAGAGGACAGCAAGAAAGACCGAAGGGAAGGATGAATCTGTTAGATGTTTCCCAAGAAACAAGACAGAGCATGAACAAAACAAGAGAAGAGGTGAGGAAAGAAGTAAGAAGTCAAAGTCAAAGACTGAACTGAAGGAGCAGTGGGTGATGGATGTAGAGACAGAGGCTGCTGGGAGAGTTGCAGGCTTTGTTTACCTACATACTGAGATGGGGTGATAAAAATGCCCATGTGACCATGACAGGTAATTGGAAGGACAGATAAGCCCAGTGGTTCCAAGTGATACTTGGAGCCTGATCCTTAAGTTTAAAACCTCAGCTCTGCTACTCTCAGCGGCTGTGTTTGAGCAGAGCCCCTAAAATTGTTCACTGTTCTTACTGTGAATGGGTACCATAGTAACATCTTTCTTGGGGCCTGAGGAGATCTGTGAAAAGACCTTAGGGCAAAGCCTAGTGCACCTGTTCAAGGAGGACTCAGCTGAATAACCCTATCCTTCAAGGAGCTCTCAGGCCTGTGGGGAGGAGCATTCAGTTATAGATAATAAGGAAACCAGAGAAATACATTGTCCAGATAACAGAATTACTAGCTTCCTAAACAGTGACTAATGGCAGGAGGGGTCAGTGATGTAGACCAGCAGAACAGCCTCCTAAAGCCAGAGCAAAGAGCATTCCTGGAGTGTCAGTTGCTGCAGGGAGACACAGTCCAGCATAGTGGCTGCCAGCAGCGTGGGTCATTCCCTTTGCTGTTCAGGGCTTTCACTCAGGTACACTCAGAATCTTAACTATACCTCAGAAAGATTTTCAGGATGAACTGTAGTGAAAGCAAGTTAGTAAATTTACTAAGTATTTAGAAATCAAGTTGTATGGGAAAGGGGCAGGCAGAATCTCAAGGCACGCATGTGGGCTTCTCCACAGAGAGTCACACTTGGATGTCTACATGGATGTCTTTGTGGTTTTGAGAAGTTTGAACTGCTCTAAGGTTGTAATTTACCGGGTTTAAAGATTCAGCAAAGACTAAAATTTAAAGTTGTAAAAGTTGAGTAGTTATATGAACTTGCTAGCTTTTTTCATACAATTTTTGGAAGTAAATGAAGCTCTAAAAATGATTTTATGAGGTGAGGGATTTTATGGGGTGAGGGATATGGAGCCATCTCAGTGGTTAACAGCCCTAATTGCAATAGGGTCGTGGTGGCGCACACCTTTAATCGCAGCACTCAGGAGGCAGGGGCAGGCAGCTCTCTGTGAGTTCGAGACCAGCCTGGTCTACAGAGTGAGTTCCAGGATACTAAGGGCTATGCAGAAAACCTTTGTCTTGAAAAACCAAACCAAAAAAAAAAATAGTTTCTCTTAGGTTAGTGAGTAAAGGTACTTGCCACCAACCTAGGTCTTGAGTTCTGTTCCCATAGTTCACATGTTGGAAGGAGAGAGCTGATTGCTGAAAAATGCTCTCTGACCACTGTAGTTATTTTTGTTTTTTTTAAGATTTATTTATTATATATACAATGTTCTGCCTATATTTGTCCCTGCATGCCAGAAGGGGGCACTAGATATCATTACAGATGATTGTGAGACACCATGTGATTGCTGGGAATTGAATGCAGGACTTCTGGGCCATGTTTCCAGTTC
>JAQHUG010000035.1:5193264-5216529 GCA_028555095.1 Dicrostonyx torquatus
CCTTGTCTCAAAAAAACATTAATAACCCAGGCGGTGGTGGCGTAGGTCTTTAATTCCAACATTCCTGAGACAGAGGCAGGTAGATCCCTGGTTCAAGGCCACCCTGATCTAGTGAGCGAGTTCCAGAACAGTCAAGGCTACACAGAGAAACCTGTCTTGAAAAACCAAATAAATAAATAAATAGTAAAACAACAACAATAATAATATTTATAAAATTGAGATTCTTCTGGGAAATACAAGACATGTGGTCATTATTGTTCCAGGGTGTATGAAAGGGGAAAAAAGCATTTCCATTCACTCGTTCATTCATTCTGCGAAGCATGACGGTGGTCTCTGTAGTGTGATTCTAATAATCTTAATAATAAGAACCCAGAGTCAGATATTAGGGGGTGAAAGTGGAAAGATCAGAGAAGTGGAACAGCCTGCCAGTTCTCAACTCTATGAAATCCTCAGACCGAATGGGGTATCCTGTCTCTACAAGTCCTCAGACTGAGTGCCTTCTCTATAAAACCTCAGACTGAATCCTGAGCGCCTCTCCTCCCACTTTATATTCCTCTCTCTGCCCAGTCGTAACACTTCCTGACTCCACGTCCTTGGGATTAAAGGTGTATGCTACCACTGCCTGGCCCTGTGGCTAACTTGTGTGGCTAGCTCTGCATTCTGATTGCATTCTGATCTTCAGGCTTCATGTGTTAAAGCACAAACAAAATACCACCACGTCGCTGTTCCTCCAATATGTAAAGCACGCACCCTCATGGACTCCTCCTTCACAAGATACTTAACTCTGCTCAATATCATCTGATCATAGAAGCCTTTTTCGGTCCCTTTAACATATTGGCCCTCTCCACACCATTTCCTTTCTCTGCTTTAGTTTTCATTATACAATTTATTACCACTTCACCTTGTATCATATATTTGTTGTTTGGCAGTATTCCTTCTAGAAATTATCTCAGAGGACTGGGACTTTGACTTATTCATTATTGTGTCCCTAGCACCTAGGACTATGTTTACTAGAAATTCAGAAATGAATAATACATTAAATAAGATCTTGGTAACCTTTGAAAGAGTAGTGCACTGGCTGGTTGTGTGTGCCAACTTGACACAAGCTAGAGTCATCAGAGAGGAAGGAGCCTCAGCGGAGGAAGTGCCTCCATGAGATCCAGCTGTAAGGCATCTCAATTAGTGATCGTAGAGAAATGACCCAGCCCATGGTGGGTGGTGCCTTTCCAGGTCCTGGGTTCTATAAGAAGGTAAAGTGAGCAAGCCATGGGGAGCAAGCCAGGAAGCAGCACTCCTCCATGGCCTCTGCATCAGCTGCCTCCAGGGTCCAGCCCTGTTTGAGCTGCTATCCTGCCTTCCTTCAGTGTGAGCAGCAGTGCTGAAGTGTAAGCCAAATCAACTCTTTCCTCCCCAATTTGCTTTTTGGTCATGGTGTTTCATCGAAAGAGTAAAAACCCTAACTAAGACAAGTAGCCATGACAGAAGCCATGTTATGGCTTCCACGGGTGTTCCTCATAGGCTTATGTGTTTGAACACTTGCTTTCAAGATGGTGGCACTGTTAGGATATTGTAGAGCTTTAGGTCATGGGACTTAGCTTGCAGGCTTAAGGCTGTGGGGGCAAAAGTTGAGGTATTGGTTGACCCTGCTTCTATCCCAAGCCCAATATTTCCTGTCTGTGTATTGTGAGGATAGTGTTCTACAAGGTCCTCCCTCCCTAGCCAAGTTAATCCCAGCTTCCATGCCTCCTCCACGTTAATGTTAATATCCCCTTAATTTATACAAATAAATCCTTCCTGTTATAAGTTGTTTCATCAAATCAAGTATCATGTCACAGCAATGAGAAAACACATGCAGAATATGGGCTCCAGAGGTCGGGTCATTGTGATGGGAAACCTGGCTGTGTAGTTTGTAGGACTTTGGAAGTGATGTGGAAGAGTAAGATGAAAAGGTTTGGAGCTGTAGGCTAGCGCAACCTTAGAATGCTGTGAAGAGAGCCTCATGGGATATTCTGGCAGGAGTGTGGAAGACCAGATGTTGAGATAAAGGAATATTCCCTCATCTGAGAGACAAGGAATATTTGCCCATGAGCTTCAAATGGCAGCAAGGAATTTTATCAGGAATTGAACTAGAGGACATTTGTGTTACATTCTGACAAAGAATCTATGTTCTTCCTCTGTCCTGAAGTCAAAATGAGGCTGAATTAAAAAGTAACATACCAATTTGTTTGGTGAAGAAAACTTCTAGCCAGCGTAGCATGCAGACAATGGCAGTTACTGTCCCAGGCTTTTAGCCATAGGACAGTGACAGACAGCAGAAAGTAGAAATGTTTCAAAAGTGTGTAGTTTGATAAGGAAAGGAACGTGAGTTCAGTTGTCGTCAAAGCAACTGCGGAAAAAGCTGGGATAATTAATAAAGATATTAGTACAATTAAAGGAAAATCTCAGATTCTGTATGAGGCCAATAGAAATGGTAAGATTTTTTGAAGGCAAGATCTCACTCATCAAAGACTCCACCTAACCCATCCAAATGGGACCACTTAGGGAAGAGTTTTCTCGGGTTCAGCTATACAGGTGCTCAGAAGCCCCCAGAGCTATGTGGAAAGGCAGACATCTCAAGCTAGCAGTGGAACTTGGCAGCAGCAGCCTCATGGTGCTGGCTTTGCAAGCATGCACAATACACTAGTTACCAGGTTACAGAGGCTAAAGAGGCTTGTGCCAAGGTCCTAGAAAGCCACTGAGGTTAGACATCATGTAGAAGGGTAAAATTCCTGCATGGAGCTCCCAAGTAGACTCTGCATGGATCAGTGAGGGTGAAGCCTAGAATGCAATGAAGATTCAAAGATGTTGAAGGGCTGTGGGACATCTGCTGATGAAAACTGTAAGCACTCTGGGCAGGAGGGAGACCAGGTAGGCTGCTGGGAGCTGAGCTGTACAGGTTGAACTCCCCAAACCCACTGGAACACAGATGATGGCATTGCCACAACCCCTAGGTACTAGACACAGCTGCCCCTCCTTCCCACAATGCCTGAAACCCCAAGGCTGAAACCAGGAATCACAATCGTATTTGCCTTATAAGGCATTGGGTTGCTTGGACCACACAGCAGATGAACTTTGTTGACTTGGCTAAAACGACTAGCTAGCTTTGCTCAGTCCTATTTTCCCTGGCTATACTTTTGTTCCTCCCCTTCAGAAGGGCCATGTTTACTCTATGCCAGAATATTTTGAAAGTATAATTGTTTTACAGACGCTCACAGTTAAAGGACTGCCTGATTCTTGGGAAAATTCTTTTGGACTTTGGATTTTTCTTAAAAGATGTATTTATTTGCATTTTATAAGTGAATGCTTGTCTTCATGTATGTATATGTACCACATGTGTACTGTGCCCATGTGAGGCCGGAAAGGGGCATCAAATCTCCTGGAACTACAATTACAGTTTTGAGCTGTCTTGTGACACTGGGGACCAAACTTGGACCCTCAGCAAGAAGTGCTCTTGACCACTGAGCCATGTCTCCAGTCCCAAGATTTTGGACTTTTTGATCAGTGTTGGAACTCTTAGGACTTTGGGGGCTTTTGCAGTAGTAAAATGATCTTGAGTTTCTGGGGTCAGGTGGAATGCTGTGGTTTGAATGTGAAATGGACTTCCAGACTCGTATATTTAAGCACTAGGTGCTCAGATGATGGCATCTCTTGAGAGGTTGTGCAGCCTTTTGGACATGAAGCCTAGATAACAGATGTAAGGCCTTATGGTTAGGACTTAAGGGCTGTAGTCCAGCATACTTATAGCCTGAGCTCTCTGCTTCCTGACCCTCAGAGAGGTGAGGGAACTATAGCACAAGATCTGGCAAACCCAGAGCGGAGTGAGCCCAGCCACCTTGCCTTCCCACCATTATGGACTGTACCCCCTTTATATCATGAGCCAAAATAAGACCTTTTCCCCTTATGTTTCTTTCTTTCTTTTTTCTTTTTTTTTTTTTAAAAAGATTTATTTATTATGTATACAGTGTTCTGTATGCTTACAGGCCAGAAGAGGGCACCAGATCTCATTACAGATGGTTGTGAGCCACTATGTGGTTGCTGGGAATTGAACTCAGGACCTTAGGAAGAGCAGCCAGTGCTCTTAACTGCTGAGTCATCTCTCCAGATCCTCCCCTTATGTTTCTATCACATATTTTTCCAGAAGGACAAGACAAGTAATTAATATTGTGGCTAGGAAGCCAGACTGTCACATTTATCATTTTTAGGCTTATCATAAGATCCCGTCACATGACAGTTACTAGGACAGAGGACTAATGGTTTCCGCTAAATGCAGAGCCATCAACATGGCTACAGGCTTTGAGAAGAGTCCAAAGGCTGTTTTAACTAAAAATACAACCATCTACTTCTCTCCTCGCTCCCACAAAACCCAGAATCCCAAAGAGTAGTTATCAGGAATCATCTTTTCCTTACTAAGGCTTTAGGTTTCCTGAACAGGCAACATAAAACGGTCCATGTTAACTTGATTATCCAACCAGACGAAGATGTGGCTTGTGAGCCTTAGGGACTGGAAAAAATCAGAGACTGAAACATGTTTGACACAAGGGGGCAGGAGAGAGCACTGATACTCTAGGGTCTAGAAGGCTGTAACATCTTGAACTGGGGAAGCGCCTCTCTCTTAAGCAGGGTTGGGTAGTCATAGGTAGAGAAGCTGCCTATATGAGATCAGATTTTGATTCCTGGTTCTTTCATCATGACTTCTAAGGATGTCCTTACTTAGTTTAGGTAATTTTGAGCAATGTACTTAATCTCTCTGCACTTTTCATCTGTGAAATGGGAATTATGGGAGCTACCTTGAAAGGCTATTGGGAGGGCTGGATAGGTAGCTCCATAGATAGATTCTCACCTAACTTGTGCAAAGTCCTAGGTTCAATCCCCAGTGCCACATAAAACCAGATTTGGTGATACATGTCTGTGATCCCAGCACTTGGGAAATAGAGGCAGGAGAATCAGAAATCCAAGGTCATTCTTGACTACATAGAAAGTTTGAGGCCAGCCTGGGGTACGTGAGACCATGTTATGTTTTGTTTTATTCTTGTGAGGAATGAACGAAACCCATGTTTCTCTTTAGTATGGTACCAAACACATGGTACTCACTTAATAAATAAATTCAATTCTAATAGTTAGATGGAGGTATCTGCTGCCCTTTAAGACTCATTGAAGCTGATTTGCCTTCATCTCCTTGGAGATTTCTATTTTTGCTTGATTGATTTTTGTTTGTTTGTTTTGTTTTTATGAGATAGGGTTTCTCTGTGTAGCCCTGGCTGTGCTGGAACTCACTCTGTAGACCAGGTTGGCCTAGAACTCAGAGATCCATCAGCCTCTGCCTCCCAATGCTGGGATTAAAGGCATGCGCCACCACTGCCTGACCCTGGGAGGATTTCTCAATGGACCACTTCTGTGAGTGCAGGGTTCCTGTCCTGACTGCACTCCGTCGGTGCCCCTCTTTTAACCCTTGTGTTTGTGTTGCAAACTTGTCATTTCCAAGTTATGCTGTTAATTCCTGGAGGGAAGCCTTGATATCTGGTTCACTTCCCTCTTTCTGAATTTGCCCTATATCTTGTCCATGGTAGATATCCCATAAACGCAAATCTCTGTGGATGAATGCATGAAAACACATGTTCAATTGCTTTGTAATCCAGTAACTTTCCTTAGAGGTTTGTCAAAATGGCCCAACTGCTACTGTCCCAAGTTAAAGGGACAAAACTCAGGATGGTAAAGTAGCCAGCATGTTGGTGTGAGCGCTGCTTGCACGTTTGGATGGGATCTCCAGCAATGCCTAGCAGAAGCGAGTACGCAGCAAATGCCCCTTGAGAAGCAGTTTGACTGGCCCAGCTAGACAAAGGGCCAAATTCTAGATCATAGATTTTAGCTCAAGTGACTAATGGTGATGATTCATGAGAAGGGAAGAACCAAACCTGATTTCAAAATTATTGGAGCAAGGAGGGGGTCAGAGCAAATGGTGTGAAATTGACATTTGTGTAGAATGTTAGTCTTTCCAAACGATTTGACCTTAATAGTTATATCTTTGATCATCTGAGCAACATATTCAGATAAGACAGAAATTGTCACAGGTCTGACACACTATGAAGGAGAACAAAACATGTACTTTTCACTATTTTCTGTTCTGAATGACTAACTTCACATCTGTCAGTAGACATTCCTATATAGTGAAGTCATTTTAGAAGCCCAGCTGAGTGCCAGGCATGACTTGTACCTGTAGAGGTACCAGATGGATCCCAGGGAGAATGAGGAGATGGCTGTGGTATCCTTGGCCAGCATACATGCTTCTGCCAACTCCCACTGCCCTCTTTCCCCCTGGCCTATTGTTAGCCTCTTGTTAACCCTGAAATCTCCTCCGAGATGTCACCTTCTCTGTCAAGATGTCCCCGAGAGCCCACATTGACATGATAGCCCCTACCATGCTACTCTGAAACCATCTTGCTTATCCCCACCATGCCCTGAACTTCTTGGACAACCTGAGGGGTTCAGGGTGGGTGGGGAGGATTGTTTCATTTCGATTTACTTTTAATCCTTAATTATGATTACAATTTTCATATTGGTATTTAAACAGAAGAAAAAGTTGAAAAATAATAAGAAAGGAGATAAGAGGAGTGATTCAGTAAGGCAAGGAAAAACGCTATGCTTTCAAAAATATTTTCCCTGGGAGGCCTGACTCTTAATAACTGTTCAAGCTCTGTCTAATCAGGGAGGAGGGGTGCGCATCCCTGCGTGTGTAGAGATAAGGGGGTAGGTTGAGAGTCCTCAGTTATCAACCCAGAGGCTTTATTGGTAGTGCAAGTGAGTTGGGTTGTCAGGGTCTTCTCTCCCTCAGAGGTTCTGAAGGCTTCTTCAGGCATTACCCACTTAGCCCCAATCCAGTGAATGGTCTTTGGTCCTTCACCCAAGACCAGAGCATCACACTGTATATTGCTTACAAGTTGAGGTTACCTGTAAAATTTCATCCTTGGTCACAGGGCTGAAGTCTTTTCCAGGTCGTAATTCCTAGGGATTCGATAATGGTGTTGGAGAAAATAGTGGGATGGATGCATTGAGTATGGGGCAAGGACGCTGGTATGGGGTTTCAGTGGAATGCAGTTAATATAGTCAGTCATCTGTGACTCTCACACTCTCTTTGCTTCCTCGTCAGGGATTCACTCTCTGAGATATTTTCGTCTGGCTGTTTCGCACCCTGGTCCTGGAGTCTCTGAATTTATCTCTGTTGGGTACGTGGACTCACACCCTATCACTACATACGACAGTGTCACCAGGCAGAAGGAGCCAAGGGCTCCATGGATGGCGGAGAACCTGGCACCTGATCACTGGGAGAGGTACACTCAGCTGCTGAGGAGCTGGCAGCAGACGTTCAAGGAGGAACTGAGGAACGGAAGGAATGTACAGAGGCGCTACAACCACTCAGGTGTGATGGCAACAGACGAGCACCCTCCCTCACTGACTACTTCCCAGGAGAAAGGCCCCGGGCTGCCTCAGGCAATGTGACCAGTTTGCTTACACCCTCTGTAGTCTCTGGCAAAACCCAGAAAATCAGGTGCTGGGTTTCAGTGGCCACCATCTCCCTGTGGCTCTTCCACACTATCCTTTTATGAAAATCCTTCATCCCTTGTCCCCATATTCCTATCCCATTGGCATCTGACAATTTTCTCTCTTCTCATTCTAAATTTGCCCATCTTGGGCCTTATTTTCTGATGGTTGGGCTTCCTGACTTGCTTATTTTTACACAGAAACGTACTATATGAATTGTCCCAGAGATATTTCTGGCTCCTGCATATCTCTTGCTCCTACACTGCACTCAGAATAGCTGGGAAATTTATCAATGAATCATTCCAAAGATAGGCTAATTCCCCAAGGCAGGCATCATTGTGACCCTTTGACATGCAGTAAGCACCCTCAATGTCTATTAGTATGTGGGTCTGCAAAACAGGAACCTTCTGGAACCCAAATATACAGGCCTGTGTGGTGGTGTCTTCCGGAGCAAAGAGTGCTTCCAATCATGTTCCAGTTGCATCATCCAAGAAGCCCCCATCTCTGTTTTCACCCGTGATTCTATAGCTTGTGTGTTTCTCAGGGCTTCACACTTACCAGAGAATGATTGGCCGTGAGTGCTGGAAGATGGCCGCACCACAGGCTTTCTCCAATATGCATATGATGGACAAGATTTCATCGTCTTCAATAAAGACACCCTCTCCTGGGTGGCTATAGATAATATAGCTCAAATCACCAAGCAGACATGGGAGGCCAACCTGCATGAGTTGCAATACCAAAAGAACTGGCTGGAAAAGGAATGCAGTGTCTGGCTCAAGAGACTCTCGGAGTATGGATACCTTAGAAAGGACAGGTAAAGAGAAGAGAGAACCTTGCTCTCACATCCCTAGAAAAACTGGCTTTGTGTCTAACTTCCTCTTCTGCAGGTGCTATTCACCCTGAATAGCTGAAATCCATCTCTTGGTTGGACTGTTCTGACCTATAAACCCCTAAGAGAATTCTCATTAGTTGGTATTTTTAGCAGCGTCTTGACAAGCCTTAGCAGTTCCACTTGTCTTGACAGTGCCTCCAAGGGCACCTCTATCAAAAAAAAAAAAAAAAAAAAGTCCTCCTCCATCTCCTGTCAGGGAGAGGTTGGGAAAATTTTGAGAGTGGGACAGTTGTTACAAATTATTTAAGAAGCAGGGTTCACTGGGGCTAGAGTGAAAAGCTGGCCTGTGAGGAAGGGCTTAGGAAGACTGGCTTTTTGTAACTTGGGGATTGAGTCTTCTGGTTACTCAGCTCATCTCCTGCCATAAATACCTGAGCCTTTTGGTCAACTTCAACAGAACACAAAATGTTTTGTGTTTGATGGGATGATTCAAATATTTCAGAAAATCCCTGAACACTGTAGACCTTTCCTGGAAGAGTAATGTCTAGTCAGAGGGACTTTGCAGAGACAAGTCCGGGGTGAGAGGAGGGGTCTGAACCACAGTTGTAAATGTGTGCTGTGTGTCTAAACATGCAGACTTTGGAGGCAAATGATTAGAGCCTCACGTTGGCTTTCCTCCGTACTTGCAGAATAACTATCATAGCTATGCTCAGTGGTTGCAGTTAACAAATCCACTTCTAACAGACTCAAGCAGATTCTATTTGAAAACAAGAATCAGAATAGCATGGAGACCTAAGAAACCAAAACCGTATTTGAAAGCTTTTCTCCATGGGAGGGGACAGGGGCTGAAGGGATCAGCACAAATGTCACATTTTCATGGCTTCTCCATTCTGCAAGACAGACTACTGTCTCTGAGTACTTGTTGCCTAAATAAATAAATCTCGAGAGAACTATGACTGGCCTGAGTTGGATCATTTGTGACCTCTTTAGCTAATCCCCGTGACCACCAGGAAAATTTCAAAGATTTGCACTGGGCAACAAAATTCTGGCAATGACTAATGGCACAGCCAACATGTCTAATTGAGGAGATTCAACCAGGGATCCTTCACAAGGGGTCTAGTGGGGATCCCAGCAAGGGGTGGTGAAGATTCTGGAGAGGTGCAGTATGGGAACACCATTGCCCCAGTACGATCTGAAGGGCAGGAAGAGGAGACATCCCTAGCAGAGCCCAGCAAGAGTTGGTGTGTGGAAAGGGGATCCTTACGGTGAGAAGTGTGGCCACGGGCAGGACTCCAGCGTGGTAAGATCGGTACTTCCTCAGCTGCTGCTCTCTGCCTGAGGCAGTCCAGCTGAAAACAGTTCCAGAGAGAGCGTGAAGGCCTAGCAGACCACAGAGGGTCAGAGGCTACATCTGGGGCCGCAAAGAGACCCTGGCTTTTGCACGCTGTTTGAGTGAAGAGGAATTAAGCCTGGCAGAGGTGGCGCATGCCTTTAATCCCAGCATGCGGGAAGCAGAAGCAGGCAGATCTCTGTGAGTTCGAGGCCAGCCTGGTCTACAAGAGCTAGTTCCAGGACAGGCTCCGAAGCTACAGAGAAACCCTGTCTCAAAAAACAAACAAAAAAAAAAAAAAGAAGAAGAAGAAGAAGAATTAAGATGAACGCTTCATCCAAGCCCATGTTATAGAGGGGTACAGTTATGCTGTTATTTGGCAGGAGGAGTCTCTCCTGTCAGGAACAAGTAAAACTTCTAGAAGGTAGACCAGCAAAGTCACAGTTTTTAGTAAAATAGGGTAATAGTACCTACTTTAAAGAAATTAGTGAGGGCTGGAGAGATGGCTCAGAGGTTAAGAGCACTGGCTCTTTCAGAGGATCTGGGTTCAATTCCCATCGCCCACATGGTAGCTCACAACTGTCTGTAACTTCCGTCCCAGGGAATCTGACACCTTCACACCAACACACATGAAATAAAGTTAAATAAATTATTTTTTAAAAAAGAAAGAAATTAGTGAGAATAATATGGATGAAAACACGTGCTAAGCTTTTGACTCTGCTCACATATTAAATACTCCTGTCACCTGACTGAAAATGTCTGATAGCCTAGATCTGGCTAAGGTCTATGGCCAGTCTTTGCCACCCTTAGCCACTAAGATGTTTTAGGCTGAGTCTCCTCAGATAGGAAGAGAGGAAATAGTTTACTTTCCAGTGTGGGGTGTCTGCCACATAGCTGTTTCTCTCAACACTGTAACAGAATGCCTGGAACAAATAACTTAAAAGTAGGAAGTAGGAAAGATTGTTCACAATTTCAGAGGTTTGAGTCCATCCTGATGGGAAGGGTGTGGTGAAGCAGTTTACATCACATTGGACAGGAAGCAGAAGGAGGGAGAAGAGCTAAGGCAAGATACAGCTGTAGTGCAAATTCTAAGTGGTCTTAATAATAAAAACCCGGAGTCAGATAATGGGGCAGGGGGTGGGGGTGAAAGCTGAAAGATCAGAAAGCAGAGCAATCAGCCAACTCTCAGACCGAATGGAGTATCCTGTCTCTACAAGTCCTCATACCTTATACTCCTCTCTCTGCCCAGTCTATCACTCCTGTCTCTACTTCCCTAGTGCTGGGATCACCTTTGTGTGAGTTTGGTTCTCTTTTAGACTGATTCAATCTTGTATAGTCCAAATGGCCTTGAATTCAGTGTCTTGCCTCCTGAGTACTGCCATTAAAGGTGTGTGCCACCACTGCCTGGCCTTTATGGCTAACTAGTGTGGCTAGCCCCGCACTCTGATCTTCAGGCAAGCTTTATTTGTTCCAGCACAAAATATCACTACATACAGCCCTCAGGGATTCCCTACCTACTTCCTTTAGCTAGACCCCACCTCTTAGCATTTCTAGACTCTGGCAAAATAACACCAACATCTAGAAAGCATGGATTTAACACATGAGCCTGTGAGGGACATTTTATGTTCAAAGCACACCAGCAGCTTTTGTCCCAAGTTTCCTGGCCTGCTGCTTGTCCTTGCATCCCTGGGCAAATAGTAGGAAAACACAGAGTTGCCAAGAATTGAGGTTTGGAGATCGCTAGCCAATTTCATTGGTTCTGCCTGGCTGGAAAGCTCTGGATCAACTAGGAGGAACTGGGTTGTGTGGAAGAATGTGGAAAGTTTGACTTAATGTGGTTCCCATTCCCTAACTTGAGTCACAGAGGTATCTCAGCCTTTGGTAAGAACCCATGTCTTGGGAGGTAGATTCATTTCTTGCAGGCATAGTAAAATAGATAAACAAGCAAATAAAATTAATTAATTAAATTCTCTTGGCAGTATTTTATTTTGTATGTTGGAAAGTCTTTTTCTACAACTAAATCCCATGCCTCAGGTAAAAGACAAGGGAGGTAGGTCTGAGATGAAGGCTCCTACCTGTATTCACAATGTCAGGCAATAAGGTAGAGATGAGGAGACAAGTCTCACAGATGGGTAGAAGGGTCCGCCGGACAGCGTGTTTGGTTTTGTTATGGCTCCTTGACCAGGTTGAGCTGGAAATGTTAAGACAACACCATATGGAAAATAAATGAATGAAGTAATGAGGAAGCAAGATCACCGATGGCTAACCCTGGGCTGGGCATGGTGATAACTGCTGGCTAACCCTGGGCTGGGCGTGGTGGTACATACCTGTAGTCCTAACATTCAGAAGGCTGAGGCAGGAAGATTGCGAGCCCAAGGTCATCTTTGGGCATGGAGATGATGTCCCCTCCTTCTCTCATCATTGTTAGAGCCCTTCTGTAATATTAACTTCTGTAGCTTCTCTGAGGGCACATGAACTATGACATGTGCTTGTATCGGATTGCGCCTATCAGAGTACCAATCTGATAGCACGGTGCAGTTCAGAGCCCCATGGACCTGAGTTAGCTGTGTGTTTTTATTGTCACCAAACACAGAATTGGGATCTGTTGCATTCTACTCTCCAATCTCTTGGTGAATTACTTATCAAGACAATCATTTACACATGTTGTGACTTATTTTTCCTTGTCACACAAGGGTATTTCAAAGATAAACAGTTGATGCTATGTGCCTTTTCTCCCCTTAGGGACAAAATGAGGTTCACTTCCATGTATTCCCTAGCCTATTCCATAGAAGGAAGTCTACAAAATATAAATTTGCTGTTGATGAATCTGGGTTCCGGCTCATTCTCAGTTAACAGGAGAACGTGGCTCTGTTTGAAAACTGTATGTTCAGTACCCAAGACTCCCTCCTCTCTTTCCTGTGGCTGCTTCTCTCCAGAACCTGCAGTGGTAAGAACAAGTCGAAAGGAAACGTTTCTGGGAATTACAACTCTCTTCTGCAGAGCTCATGGCTTCTACCCACCAGAAATTTTCATGACATAGATGAAAAATGGGGAAGAAATTGCCCAAGAAGTGGATCATGGAGGCATGCTTCCCAGTGGGGAAGGAACCTATCAAACGTGGGTGTCGGTGATCTGGATCCTCAGAGCAAAGATGTTTATTCTTGTCATGTGGAGCACTGTGGCCTCCAAATGGTTTTCGAGGCTCCTGGGGGTAAGTGTGGGGGCGATGGCTGTCTGGGGAGTGAGCCTGAGGACTGAGATAAGAAGCTGTGACGCCTGCCAGGAAGGGAGAATGGGTCACTGCCTCACCAGGTGGGTGGAACAATAGCAACGGCTTTTTCTTTTAAAGATTATTAAAATTTTTATTTTTATTCTCTCTCTCTGTCTTGGGAGTCAAAGGCAGGTGAATCTCTGGGTTCGAGGCCAGCCTGCTCTATAGAGAGAGTTCCTGGGCAGCCAGGACTACATGTAGAAACCCTGACTTGAGACTAAATAAGTAAATTAATAGAAGAGAGCATAGGCACATAGCCCGCTTGTCACCAGATGATGACGGAGAAGAGAAGATGGCGGATCTTCCTGGTGATCACAGTGATGCAGTTAATGCAGATGGGAGAAGCAACTTGGAGGTTTTTTTCATTTGCTTACAGAATCAGAAAGTGTTCTTCTAGTAGTGAACTCGGTCTCTGGGACTATAATCCTCACCATTGTCCTGACTGGAGTTGGCGGTCTGATCTGGAGAAGAAGGTCTCAAGGTGAGAGGCGTGAAGGGCTCTAGGGGGCTGCTTGTGGTCCTCTTGCTGCCGCTCCCAAGGCTTTTGTTTATTGTGTCTGCCACGTTGGTTCCATTTAGAAGCCGCTTGGCCCTCATGTTGAGATCACCAGAGGGCCTGGGACAATCCCCCTCTATGGGGAAAATGTCTGTTAATTGTCCCAGTTTTCACAACCATTCTCCTATCTGAATTATAAGAAAGTCCTCCTCCTTCAAAATTCACGTCTCAGACGTGGAATGTTTACAAGTAGATGACTTTGGAAAATAGGGCTTGAGATAAGGAACAGGGGAAGGAGAAGCAGGAGATAAGCTTTTGACGGCATAGACAACAAAACCATCCCTCAGACTTGTACTAAATGTCTGGTGTGCTTTAAGCTCCAATCTGGCTCGTGGGAAACAGCAATGGAAAAGATAGGATGACTCCATGTCACAGAGCTGATGGCATAGTCTTGAAAGGTCATTTTCTTTTTTTTTTTCTTTCTTTTTTTAAAATAAATCTTTATCTATTTATTATGTACACAGTGTTCTGTCTGCATGCATATTTAGATGCCAGAATTGTGTACCAGATCTCATTATAGATGGTTGTGAGCCACCATGTGGTTGCTGGGAATTGAACTCAGGACCTCAGGAACCCTGGAATAACAGCCAGTGCTCTTAACCTCTGAGTCATCTCTCTAGCCCCTAAAATGTCATTTTCTACGTCTGATTTACTAGTTACTCAAGCTGATCACAGCAAATGTCAGTGGAAACTGGAGAAGGCTCAGAAGCCAGGTGGGCAGGAACTTGCCTTTTCTTGACAGCATGGACTTGAGCCCAATCCAAGGGATACTGTACGTGTGTGGTACCAGGTACTCATACAACCAATCCATTTGTTTTGGTTGGTTCTTACTCTTTGTTCTTTTGGCCCTTTGGGGGCCCACCACCCAGCTCTCAAATAAATCACATGCAGAGGCTTATATATTTCTTATGAGTGCCCGGCCTTAGCTTGGCTTGTTTCTAGACAGCTTTTCTTGACTTATCCAGTCTATCTTTTGCCTCTGGGCTTTTACCTTTCTCTATTTCTGTACTTCTTTCTTTACTTCTTTCTCTATGACTTGCTGTGTAGCTGGGTGACTGGCCCCTGGAGTCTTCCTCTCCTCTTCTTTTTCATTTCTTGATCTTTTCCTCCCAAATTTCTCCTTCTATTTATTCTCTCTGCCTGTCAGGCCCGCCTACCCTTTCTCCTGCCTAACTACTGGTTGTTCAGCTCTTTATTAGACCAATCAGGTCTTTTAGACAAGGTAGCACAGCTTCACAGAGTTGAACAAATACAACATAAAGAATGCAACACATCTTTGCATCATTAAACAAATGTTCCACAGCATAAAGAAATTAACACACCTTAAAATAATATTCTACAACATCCATTTGTTAGGAAACTAACTAAGCTAGCTGGTGGATGAGTAATGTTTCACTATAAACAGAGTACAATCTGAATCCTAAACCAATTAATACATTCATCTCAAGAAGAAAGCTCCTGCTTTTTTATCTTCTGGAGTTTGTAAATTTTGAGTTAAAATTTGTCAAGTTCTAAGAGAATCTTGAGAAAGGCTAAAACTGCCAGTGGTTGCTTCTAGGTTTTGCAGAATATTGTGTAACTTTTGAGCTGTGAGGAAAAACACATGTAACTGATTAAAAACCTCTCTTCCGGCCGGGCGGTGGTGGCGCACACCTTTAATCCCAGCACTTGGGAGGCAGAGGCAGGTGGATCTCTGTGAGTTTGAGACCAGCCTGGTCTACAAGAGCTAGTTCCAGGACAGGCTCCAAAGCCACAGAGAGACCCCGTATCGAAAAACCAAAAAAAAAAAAAAAAAACAACCAACCAACCAAACAAACAAACAAAAAACCAAAAAAAAAAAACCAAAAACCCAAAAAACCTCTCTTCCTTTCAGAGCAAAAAGAAGCCATCTACCATCCCACACCAGTCAATGAGTGCAGTTCTCCCTCCTAGGAGCCAGGATCTCTGCTCTCAGGCCCCAACATGTCTGTTGTCGGAAGCCTTCTGACACAACGGGGGATTTAGAGAATTGAGCATTTGTGACAACAAGACAGGAGCTACCAATTTTTCTTTGTTCTTTGGCTCCTGAAGAGCTGTCAACCTTCAGGCTCTTTATGGACTGACTCCTTTGTCACCGTCGACTTTGAATACACTCTGTCTCACGACCCAATACTTCCCAACATCCTATTTCTCCATGATGATTTACAAGTAGATTTCAGAGTCTCAGAGATGCAAGGAACTTCCTCATCTAGCAGGAGACGTCTTCAAGCCACAGACTTGAGCATACAGCCTTCACTTGACAGCATGTGAGGATCCCCCATTCTACCACAAAACAGCCCCCTTTCTTGTTCATCTTCTCTCATGAGAATGTTTACCATGTAAGAACCTTGACTATCATGGCTATGACTGTGAATCTCTAAGTAGGGTTGGACCAACCCATGAGAACAGCCAGCAAGTTTCTAAACAGCTTGTGAATGGACTAGTCATTAAACACATATCATGGCCAAAGAGGAAACAGAAGCACCCTGTTCAAGGCGGCTCTGCCAGAGAGCTTGGAATATTGGAAATGTGTCTAGCTGTATCTATGGCAATGACTTCATTTTTTATTGCTTCTGTGAGAAATTAATACAATAATTAATAAAGCTGAATGTGATGGGATTCCTATAAGCCCAGTACTAGGAAGTTGAGGCAGATGGATTTTAAGTCTGGGGCTAGCTTAAGCTACACAGTGAAACTCTATCTTAAACAAAAACAAAAGCAAAAGCCCTTAACAGAACAAAACCAGTAATTACCAGATGTATTATCTCCTCCAGTGGAACTACAGAGAACTCGAATCCCTTGTAATATTTGAATGTGAAAATAATGGTATTTGGTTGGGGATGGCTCAGTGGATAAAGATGCCTGCCACCTAGCCTGAGGCCCTGAAATCAGTGGTCAGGACTCACAAGCTAAAAGAGAGAAAACTGACTCCTGAACATTTTCCTCTGACCTCTGCATGAGTGCCATGGCACAAAATATGCCAAATAAATAAATGTAAAAATAAATCTTATAAATATGATAGTATGTTTAGGTCTCAAAAAGAGTCCTCCCTATTGTGTCATACCCTCCCCGTCCCATCTCCCCATCTCTCTGCACGCTTTGGTGTTGGAGACTGAATTAGAACAGAAAAGACAGAAATTAGAATTGAACTTTTGGGGGCTGAGGGTGTAACCTAGTGGTAGAGAGCTTGCTTAGCATGTGTGAGGCCCTGGGGTTAATCTTTAGCACTGCAAAAACACACACACACACACACACACACACACACATACACACACACCAACCAATAGAAACTAAAACTTTAGATCTTTTTTTTTTTTGTAAGTGGTTTAAAATTATATTGTTTCTTAATACTCTTAGACTTGTGATTTAATTAATTCATGTTTGCTGATTATAAATGTTTAGCAGCCAAGGTCTACCAACAAGGTGGCACCGTACGTAGTCTAAGTGTGACAGAGAACTTCACTACTCCTTCAGTTATGCTTAGGCTCTGAGTTGCCTTTGCTGAATATTTTAGATCAAGAGGGCTGCATGAAGAACCTGTTTGACTGGTTTTGCTTTAGACTCCCTACATTTATTATCTGTTTTCTTTTTAGCACGTACAGACCAAGGTTTGTCCAGAAAAATGGCAAATGGAGCAGGTAAGAAGGGAAGCAGTCTGAAGGAGCGGTGTGGGGGCTGGGCACGTTGCTCAGTTGCTAGACTGCTGGGTTAGCATTCGGAAGGTTCAGTTCCCAGGCCAACATAAAACTGGGCGTGACAACACATGCCTATAATCCCAACACTTGGGAGATGGAGGCAGAAAGATCAGGGGTTCAAAGTCATCCTCAGCTACATAGGGAATTTGAGAGCAGATTGAGATACATGAGATCCTGTAAAAATAATAACAACAAAATAAAAGCAGTATAGTGACAGGTTTCTTGATGCCCTCCTTAACCTCTTGTTCCAACAATTTCTGTGTTCCGACCCCTCCCTTTTCTCTGAGGAACTGCTGCCTTTTTCCTCTTCTCGCTGTTTTTGGAGAGAAGAGTAATTTTGCTTTCTGTCATCAGGTCCGTGAGTTGGTCATTTTTCTGGCAGGGTTCCACAAGGTCATCATATTTTGATCCCCCCAGTCTGAGGCTTTGTCCTCATCTGTGCAGGTCAAGTGTACCCATGAGGAAATCAGATGAATGCATTAGAAGGAATGTCAAATGCCAATGCACTCAGTTGCTGCCAGGAATGGAACTGCCAAATGGGTCAGAGACTAGTTTCCACAGGGCAGTTTATTATCTAGTGGGAGGGTTCCCATGAGAACAAGTGCATCACAGAGAGGGGTCTGCTGGCCCCTGGTGTAGGAGATGCTTCTGTATCCCTGTTGCTTTCATTGGTTAAATAAAGAGACTGCCTTGGCCTTTTGATAGGGCAGCCCTTAGGTGGGCAGAGTAGACAGGACGGAATGCTGGGAAGAAGGGAAATGTGGCAGACGCCATGCTGCTCCTACCCAAGATGGATGCTGGTTAGAATCATGCCGGTAAGCCACAGTCAAGTGGTAATACATATTATCAGAAATGCATTAGATCAATATGTAAGAGTTAACAAATAAGAGGTTAGAACTAATGGGCCAGGCAGTAACTTAATTAATACAATTTCTGTGTGGTTATTTCAGGTATAAGCTAGCGGACATCTGGGAGCCAGGAAGCGGGACCCTGCCCGCTCGTGCCACTTACTACAGACCCCAGACATGCCGGCCCAAGGACATATTCTTTTATCTCCTATTTTTTCCATGATAGTATATTAATCCACAGAACGTTCTCTTGAGAGAAGGAGTTTGCCTCAAGCCACAAATAGTGGACAGCAAAGCCAGAAAGGATCTCAGGTTGTCTGTCTCCAAAATCTGAGTCTTCCATACTCACTTGACAGCCTTGCCATCCTTAGATGATGACCTCCGTAAGCCCTTTTCCAAAGCGCCTCTCCTCAGAAGCTTGCCCACATTGAACCTTAACCTCTGTGTAAATCTCCACATCTTCCCCTTCACTTTGGGCTCCTTTTCTTTTCTTTTCTTTTTTTTGCGGGAGGGGGGCTCCCTTTCTTCACAGTCCTTGTTATGATCCCTAAACCCATAGGCTATGTAACAGATCCCCAAACCTAGTTGCTTAAAACAGCAATCATTTCAGGATCTTTCATGGCTTCTGTAGGTCAGGGATTCGGGTAGACTTGGGTAGGCAATGTTGGCTTCTATCCTTTCGCGGAACTGTAGACAATCGGAGGCTGGAAGTAAAACTGTGACGAACTGGAGAAGCTGTGAGCACAACATAGGGTGTCTGTCTTCAAGCCAAGCCAAGCTTCACCCCCTTCGGGGCATGACAACAATGCTATGCTGGCTCTCTATGTGGGTTAGTTTGAGCTTCCTCACAACACAGTGGCCTTGGAGCGATCAGATTCTGTAGGTGGTAGCAAACTCCCCTTAGCTGGTGTCACTTTTGCCATATTCTTTAGTTAGCCAGGGAAGTCATTAAGGCCTACTCAGTTTCAAGGAGAAGCGGCATAGATCCTGACACTCAGTAGGAAGACTGTCAAAGCAACATTATGAAGAGCAGGTGTAGATAGGAGTCACTGTGTATCTAACAGGCTTTGCTGTAGGAAGCCTGAGGTTTCTGGTGCCTCCATCTTTGCCTCTCAGCATGAAGGCCAAGTTCTACTGGAGGGGAAATGGTGATGCCCGTCAATGGGTTAAATGAGCTGGAACCCTAGGGTTCTTAGATGCCCTGGGTATAAGGTTTCCAGAAAGAATGTAGGTGCCCTGTATCAAGGGAACATCTTGAGGCTTTCATTGTGGCCTTCTTTGTCGAGTTCCCCTCTTCTTCCCTCAGCTGTCAGTACTGAGGGAAAATGCTACATATATATGGGTAGCTTCTCATGTAGAAATAGAAAATAGATTTACACAGAGGTCTGTATATGCCACTAAAAGTTTGTCATAGATTTTGATTAGAAACACAAAATCTTGCCCAGTTTTTCGGTGTCTGTCTTGTGAACCAGTAGAGCCACCACTAACCCATACAAGACAGCTGTGGTCAAGACCCTCCAAATGTCTTAGTTAGGTTTATTATTGCCATGATGAAAGGCCATGACCGAAAGCTACTTGGGGAGGGAAGAATTTGACTTACACTTCCACATCATAGTCCATCACTGAAGGAAGTCAGGACAGGAACTCCAACAGGGAAGGAAGGAACCCAGTGACAGGAGCTGATGTAGAGGCCTTGGAGAGGTGCTGCTTACTGGCTTGCTCATCATGACTTGTTTCTTCCTTTCTTCCTTCCTCCCTTCCTTTTTTTTTTGTTTTTTGTTTTTTTTGTTTTGTTTTGAAGACAGGGTTTCTCTGTGTAGCTCTGGCTGTTCTGGAACTCTCTCTGTAGATCAGGATGGCCTCAAGCTCAAAGATTTACCTGCCTCTGTCCCTCCCAAGTGTTGGAATTAAAAGTGTATACCACCACGGCCAGGCTATTAGCCTGCTTTCTTATAGGACCCAGGACCAGCAGCCCAGGGATGGCACCATGCACCATGGACTGGGCCCTCCCCCATCAATCACCAGTTAAGAAAATTTCTTACAGCAGAATTTCATGGAGACAATTTCTCTATTGAGGTTCCCTCCCTTCAGGAGATTCTAGCTGTGTCCACTTGACATAAAACTAGCCAGACCAGGTCATGTGGCTTGGCCTGTCTAGCGCAGAGTGAACTTTGACCTCATTTGCCCTTTTGTTGGGGATCTCTGTGCAGGCTACACTTTACACAGAAACTCGCCATACCATTAGAAACCAAACAGACCCAACATGGAAGTAATCGGGTTCATTTGGAAGGGAGGAGTGAGGGCGGGAATAAAAAGGTCAGTCCACCCAACAGGGTAGAAGTAAATGCCCTCCTTAGTTCATCCAGGCAAAACTATTCCAATCATTTTACATAATCACCATGTTTATCTGTAACGATCTATTTTTAAAATCTTTATATAACATTTCATGATCGGCTTCCATGATGCCTTGTATGTAGTAGAAGCTCAGTAAATACCTCTTGAGTGAGTCAGTACAGTATTTTGATTAGCTAGTCTGCATGTACTGGTGCAAAAGGACAGTGTCATCTTACAGCTGAAGTCAGATAGGAGAAATAGCCTGAGTCACTGCAGGCGCCTGGGGGTTAACAGCCCACAGCTTCATCCGAAATCCTGATGGATTTCAGCAGCATTAAGTTGTTTAAAAGCTACTTTCATTAGTTTGTATATGAGTGGGGGTGGGGGAGGGGCAGGGCACGGGCACGCTAAAGTCCACTTGTAGAAGTTGGTTTGATCCCTTTACCATCTAGATCAAGCTCAGGTTGATAAGCTTGTTAGCAAGTGCCTTTACCTGGTGAATTGTCTCGTCAACTCAACATTCTTTGCTTAATAAGCTTTAATATAACACACACATAGACACTCCATCTCCAGATTGTACAGTATAGTCCAGGCTTGCTCCTCTTGCCCCAGCTTCTGGGCTGGTCTTACAGGCATCACTACTATAGCCACGATCTTATCTAGATTTTGCCCTGTTTGTGAGATTAGATCCCAAAGATTCTACCAACTTCTATCCTCCTCCACTGTAAATGTGGATTAAGAATAGGCAGAATTCAGTAACTCAGTGCTTCTTACGTGAAACACTGTCTTTCTTCCTTTCTTTCTTTTTTCCTTTCCTTTTTTCTGTTTTTCTGAGACAGAGTTAGTCCAGGATGCCTCAAACTTGCAATATCCTTAGGTATATGCTACCATGCCCATTAAGGAACAAGGTTTGCACTCTCATTTTCTCTGACACAGGGTCTCATGTAGCCCAGGCTAGCCTCAAACTCACTATGAGGCAAAGCTGAACGCCTGCTCTTCCTAAGGCACTGCTCTGGAAAGCTGTAGGAGGCACTTGACCAGACTCAGAGGACAAATATTACATACTTTCTTTCCTTTGCAGAATCTAGTTATAAACACAAATATAAAGGGCATGACAGTGGAAGGGAGACAATGAGGGACAGGAAGAGATCTAAAGGAAGGAGGGAAGAGTGGCAACAAGAGAGTTTTTTTTTTTTTGTTTTTTTTTGTAAGTAGAATCTAGATTTGTGAGTTACCTGAGATGAAACTGCAAGGGCTCTGTCATTGAACTATCTGCCCACGCAGAACATTTCATTGTCAATATTCCCTCTCCCTTCCCCTCTACCCCGTGTATTACCGGGGACTGGATTTAGGACCTCAAGTGTGCCAGGCAAGCGCTCTGCCCCTGAGCTATACCGCCCAAGCAGACCGGTTCAGGTCTCATCAATGCCGGTCCGGGAGGAAGGACGGGAAAGGGCTCCTTCGGAGGCTTGGTCCTCCTTGCTTTATTCTTCTCCTCCTTCCTCCCAGGCAGAGTTAACTGAACGCAGCAGGGGCCTCTGCGTGTGTCCCTTGTGGGGGATGGGTGTGAAAGAATGTTTGGGGCCAGAAGGTTCTGAGTCTTGGCACTGAAGAGCTGAGTGACAGAGTGGCAGCTGGAAGACTGCGCTGGCCTGGAGCCCCTGGCAAAGAGAGTCTGGGTCTTAGGCAAGTACGGTGGCAGCAGCCCGACCTCTGAGAAGCAAAGGAGGTGCGAGAAGGAGCAAGGAAGGAGAAACACGGTTTCAGAGAGCAAGTTTGCTTACAGCAGATACAGTCAAGGAGTGGGGCCCACGGGATGAGAGCAAAAGCCACCGGAATGGGAAAAGAAGGGTTTCCCAAGCGGAAATAAGGCACGCAGACCCAAGCCGGATCAGTCTTTGTTCTTTTTCCTTCTTGGGTATCAGGGCGGAAGCAACAGTTACGGGAACTGAGTAAAAGCTCATGGTTGTTTCTTGTTTCTCTTCTTTTCCTCTGAGCAACACGACAGTAGGATAAATAGAGAATTCCAGGAACACTCTGAGAAGAAAAATGCCCTAAGAAGTGTCAATTCTGGGAAATTTTAAGGGGTTGTAATAATAAACGCAATCATTTGGAGTTGCATCCGCTGCTGAAACACAAACCTCTCCTGTGCTTTAAAATACCTAAGCACACGCTGGGCTCATTACTCACAAGACAGCTATGGATACATAATCTGTGTATTACCCACAACAGGAAGTTGTCAAACCATGCAGGGCCCCAGAGGCTGAGTACATCACCCTACTTAAAATGAAAACTAATGGAATTAGTCATTGGTCCCTGTGGATCCCCGAAGGGGAAAAGCAAACTGCTTTAATCCAGTTTGGGCCTTTCCAAATGAAACTGAAATCAAAGATTTGTGAACGAGCTGTTTAGCTAGGCATGGTGGTGCACACTTTTAATCCCATCTCTTGGGAAGCAGAGGCAGGTGGATCTCTGTGAGTTCAAGGTCAGCCTGGTCTCGAGAGTGAGTTCCAGGAAGGTGGGTTTCTACCAGAAGGAGTTGTTAGCTTGTCTCTGGCACTGTGCATGCTATAATATTGTTAATCCCAAAGACTAGAGGAGAAAGACCACCAACCCACATCATCATGGCCAAAGTAATTAAAGAAAGCAATTAATTAAAGCACGATTTGTTATTCGTGTATACAGGCTGTCTCTCTCTAAAAGCCAGGTTTTAAGAGATCAGCCTTGGACATGAGGAAAACAAGGATTGTTATTTTGTTTTTTAATTTTATTGATTTTTACTGAGCTCTACATTTTTTCCTGCCCC